>MDKI01016900.1:0-29224 GCA_005239505.1 Nicotiana paniculata
GAAATTAATCTATTAGAACGCACTAAGATTACGATGTTTAATTAAGCACAGTGACTAGGTATACTCCTATCCTAACAACAAATCTGCTCGCTCTCTTCAATTCTTCACTAATCTATATACGACTTTCCCAAGCATAACATAGATAGTATATTGAACCTAACTGGTGGCTAGACAACTAAGCAATTAACCACATAATTGAAGAAACAACCATATATTGAGTGAACTATATTCAAGGTTAAATTAATGTCGAATAACAATATCCATGGCTAAACCACAACCCCAGTACAATGAGTGCTTAGCCACTCATGCTAAAATCAAACAATTGCATAAGTGTTGTATAAATTGAAAATACTAGAATAAGATGAAGAAACCTGAGAAATCCTTTGCTTCCTAATGATCCCGTGTGTATCTTCTCCCCAAAAATGGCATCCTCCCCTCAAAGTAGTGTTTTTGGGTCTATTTATATGTTTGGGACAAACCCTAAACGTGTAGGAGACTTCTATTCAAACTGGAGACACTTAAAATCTTTAAAAACTCGTATTTGACCGTATCAGGGTCCAGGCGTTACAGGCTAAACGCCTGGATAACACCTGGCCAGGCCTGGTGTTAGGGCCCTAACGCCCCCTAAACGCCTGGTCATGCCAGGCTTTATAGCCCAAATTCCCAGCTATAGCCTGGTATGACCAGGTTTTACAGCTCAAACGCCCTGCTATAGCCCGGGTCACTCCTTTTCGACTCTTGAGCGTATTTCCAACGTTTATGCTTCCATTTCGCTCGGCTTCCATCTCCAATTCACCTACACATGAAATAGACTCCATTATGCATATACGACGTGCATTTTTTATCATTAACGCACATAAAATGTAATGTACATAATGCTTTAAACCATGAATTCTAGCCACGCATCAAAGAGCAGCTCACCGAGAAGTATAACCAACCCCGGTCAGTATCTAGCACCGGACTGATGATCAGACGTACCATCCTCCGGACCTCTACAGTCAAGTACAGAAGAAAAAGGAAGTGCAACATGAGTACATACATAAGTACGTACCCAGTGGGTATCCCGCCTAATCTCGCAGAAGTAGTGACGAGAAGTCGACTCGATACTCACTAAGGTCCAACAGTAATAAAGTAAGCAAGATGAAAGGAAAAAAATAGGCAGGAAGACAAATAACCAAGTACATCGATATTAAACATCAAATAACAATCCAGAAATCCACTAAGGTTGATATCCGTCGTGACGTACCACCCGATCCCATCCTGTAACCCTTGCCGTGGCGTACGGCCCGATCCTATCCTGTAATCCTTGTCGTGGCGTACAACCCGATCCCATCCTGAAATCATAAGTCTCGTCGTGGCGTACGGCCCGCTCCCATAATATATATACTCTCTCGTCTCTCTGCCATGGCGTACGGCCCGCTCCCACAATATAATCTATCATTACTCCGCCGTGGCGTACGACCTGATCCCATAATATAATCAGTCATCATTCTACCGTGGCGTACGGCTCGATCCCATCCTCTGATTATTCTTATCACACTTAATTCAACCTAAGTATCACCACGTTGAGAGGCAACAATACCAATCACACAAGAATACAAGTCATATTTAGAGTATAATAGGGAAAACAATGAACATGTTGTGTCCTAACTACACGGACGAAGCAGTAATAGTCACTATGTACGGACTCTCGTCACATGGTGCGTACGTAGCCCCCAAATAAGATCACGTAGCAATCAAGGTTACCTAGAGGGACAATTTCCCCCTCACAAGGTTAGAAAGGAGACTCACCTCAATAAAATCACTCTTCGGTCCAAGGACCGGATCAACGGATGCGCCCGAAACTCCGAAACTACTCTTGACGGCTCACAACTAGTGAAACATAGTATAATTAAGTCAATTTCTGTCTCAAGAAGGAGAACTAACAAGAAATCCCATAATTTAAGCATTCTTGACGATTCTTGAAATTTCGACCCCAGGCCCACGCGTTTGGATTTCGAAAATTCTTGAAGAATTGAATTACCCGAAGTCTAAGGGTCGTAATTGCATAATTTATTTAGGAATTCATGGCTAAAACCGAAAGTTTCACTATTTTCCCAAACCCCACATTTTTGTAGCAATTCCCATGCATTTTAGGATAATTAAAAGGGAATTTTGTTTGAATTTAATGTTAAAAGTCATGAAATGTACAAGAAAATTACTTACCTGGATGAATTGTACGTGGGCAACCCTTTCCCTAGCTTGGAGGAGCTCTAATGGAGGTTGGGAGTTTGAGAAATGAAGAAGAAACCCGAAATTGGCATTTAAATAAGGCTGCCTACAGGGGTT
This sequence comes from Nicotiana paniculata, assembly GCA_005239505.1. Classification (NCBI taxonomy): domain Eukaryota; kingdom Viridiplantae; phylum Streptophyta; class Magnoliopsida; order Solanales; family Solanaceae; genus Nicotiana; species Nicotiana paniculata. The sequence goes on from MDKI01016900.1 coordinate 2,329, forward strand.
TCCACGCCTGCGACTTTGGGACCGCAGGTGCGGTCCCGCACCTACGAAGAATACTCTGCACCAGCGGACTCGCGCCTGCGAAAGAAACTCTGCACCTGCGATGAACACTCTGCACCTGCGGCCACACCAGTGGTTGTGCACCAACAGTGGTTTTTGCTGGCTTTTGGCCTCGTGGGGGGTCCGGGAGGCCCTTGGGCCCACCGGAGCCCCTGATAAAATATACCAACAAGTCCCAAATCATAACACGGACTCGCTCGAGCCTTCGGAACACCCAAACAATGCTAAAACTCGAATTCACACCCCTAAACCTAAAGAACCAAACTTAGGAAATTCTAAGTTTTCTAACTTCGCTAACAACGTGCCGAACTGACCTATACATCTCGGAACGACACCAAATTTCATAGATTACTCACACAACATCCTACGAACTTGCCCGTGCGATCAAATCGCCAAAACAACATCATATACACCAAATTTAGCCTCAAAGTCCATGAATCCTATCAAATTTCATAAATTATCAAGTATTCCATTTTTACGTCCGAAACACGGCAAACGAAATACTATTTCAACCAAACTTTACGGAAAGGACCTAAACGATATATAAGACCTGTACCGGGCGCCGGAACCAAAATACGGGCCCGATACCATCATTTTTCTAATCAGATTTCATTTTAAATTTCCTTGAATACTTTCAGAAAATAATTTTACTCAAAAATTCATTTCTCGGGCTTGGGACCTCGAAATTCGATTCCGGGCACACGCCCAAGTCCCATCACAGGTTCGGGTCTGGGTTCGTTTACCCCAATTGTTGAACGAAGTTAAATTTATTCAATTTAATATTAAATCTTAGCATTTTTCACCGAATTTCATATTTAAGCTGTCCGCCTACGCGCCCGGACTGCGCATGCAAATCGAGGTATATAAAAAAGAGGTTTTCAAGGCCTCGGAAGTACGGGGTGGGTAATAACATAGGTGATGACCCTTTGGGTCGTCACATTCTCCACCTCTAAAACAACCATTCGTCCTTGAACGGACAGAAGAAGGAAGTACCTGAGTCGGAAAATAAATGTGGGAAACGGCTCCGCATATCGGACTCGGACTCCCAGGTCGATGCCTCAGGAGGCTAACCTCTCCACTGAACACGAACAGAGGGGAAACTCTTGGATGTCAACTGACGAACCTGCCGGTCCAGGATGGCTACTGGCTCCTCCTCATAAGATAATTCCTTGTTCAACTGGACAGTGCTGGAGTCTAACACGTGGGCTGGATCGTCGTGATATCTCCGAAGCATAGACACATCAAACGGACCAATGAATCTAGGGCTAAGCTTGCCCTTCTTCCCAAATCTCATCACGCCCTTCATAGGTAACACACGGAGCAATACTCGCTCACCAACCATAAAAGTCACATCTCGAACCTTGCGATCTGCGTAACTTTTTTGCCTGGACTGAGCTATACGAAGCCTGTCCTGAATGATCCTAACCTTGTCCAAGGCATCCTGAACCAAATCTATACCCAACAACCGAGCCTCTCCCGGCTCAAACCAACCAACCGGAGATCGACACTGCCTACCATATAAGGCCTCATAAGGAGCCATCTGGATACTCGACTGATAGCTATTGTTGTAGGAAAACTCTGCTAAAGGCAAGAACTGATCCCATGATCCCCCAAAGTCAATAAAGCAAGCTCGGAGCATATCCTCCAATATCTGAATAGTCCGCTCGGACTGCCCATCCGTCTAAGGATGAAATGTTGTGCTCAACTCCACCTGGGTGCCTAACTCTCGCTGAACTGCTCCCCAGAAACGCGAGGTAAACTGCGCGCCCCGGTATGAAATGATAGATACCGGCATACCATGAAGGCGCACAATCTCTCGGATATAGATTCTAGCTAACCTCTCGGATGAATAGGAGACTGCCATAGGAATGAAATGCGCCGACTTGGTCATCCTATTAACAATGACCCAAACAGCATCGAACTTCTTCTGGGTAACCGGGAGCCCAGTAACGAAGTCCATAGTAATCCTCTCCCACTTCCACTAGGGAAGCTCAATCCTCTGAAATAAACCACCAAACCTCTGATGTTCATACTTAACCTGTTGACAATTCAAACACCGCGCCACATATGCCACAATATCCATCCTCATCTTACGCCAGGGTGAATAGAATATCGAGAACTGTGCGCCTCCTCTAGAATCCTCTCCCTCAGGCCATCAACATTAAGAACACATAAGATTCTTCTGTCTAAATAAGTGATGCAAGCTGCGGTGGTAGGTTTAGACCTCACAGGACACCCCATACAAATAGTGCCTCCAGATCTTAAGAGCATAAACAATCGCTGCCAACTCCAAATCGTGCACAGGGTAGTTCTTCTCATGAACCTTCAACTGGCATGAAGCATAAGCAATAACTCTCCCCTCCTGCATCAACACACACCCCAAGCCAACGCATGAAGCGTCGCAATACACCTTGTACCTCCCAGAATCGGATGGCAATACTAGAATTGGCACTAAGGTCAATGCTGTCTTGAGCTTTTGAAAGCTCGCCTCACACTCATCAGACCATCAAAACGGGGCATTCTTCTGAGTCAATCTAGTCAATGGAGCTGCAATAGAAGATAGAACCTCCACGTATCAGCGATAATAACCTGCTAGGCCCAAAAAGCTCCTGATCTCAGTAGCTGAAGTGGGACGCGACCAACTCTGAACTGCCTCGATCTTTTGAGGATCAACCTTGATACCCTCTCCGGTTACCACATGCCCCACAAATGTCACAAAATCCAACCAAAACTCACACTTGGAGAATTTAGCATATAGCTTCTGCTCTCGCAAGGTCTGGAGCATGTGTCTCAAATGCTACTCGTGCTCCCCCAGGCTACGGGAGTAAATCAAAATGTCATCAATGAAGACAATGACGAAGGAATCAATATACGGCCTGAACACCCTATTAATCAAGTCCATAAAGGCTGCTGGAGCGTTAGTCAAACCAAAGGACATCACCAGGAACTCATAATGGCTGTATCTCGAACGAAAAGAAGTCTTCGGAACATCAGAAGCCCGAATCTTCAACTGATGATACCCCAATCTCAAGTCAATCTTAGAAAACACACGAGCACCCTGTAACTGGTCAAGAAAATCGTCGATGCGAGGCAAGGGATACTTGTTCTTAATGGTAACCTTGTTAAGCTGGCGGTAATCAATACACATCCGCATAGACCCATCCTTTTTCTTCAAAAATAGCACTGGAGCACCCCACGGCGACACACTCGGTCTAATGAACCCCTTAGCTAACAACTCTTCAAGCTGCTCCTTCTACTCCTTCAACTCTTTCAGAGCCATACGATACAGAGGGATATATATAGGCTGAGTATCTGGGGCTAAATCAATGCAGAAATCAATATCATGGGCTGGAGGCATGCCCAGAAGATCCAAAGGAAATACATCAGCATACTCTCGAACTACTGGCACATAATCAATTATCGGAGACTCAGCGGTGGTGTCCCACACATAAGCCAAGTAGGCTAGACACCTTCTCGACCATATGTCGAGCCTTCAAGAACGAAATAACCCGGCTGGATGTGCTAACTGAAGAACCCCTCCATTCCAGCCTAGGAGACTCAGGCATGGCCAAAGTAACTGTATTGGCATGGAAATCGAGTATGGCATGATAAGGAGATAGCCAATCCATACCCAGGATAACCTCAAAATCAACCATGTCGAGCAATAAAAGGTCGGCTCTGGTCTCAAACCCACAGAAGGTGACCACAAAACACCGATACACCTAGTCCACCACCACAGAGTCGCCCACAGGAGTGGACACATATATAGGATATCCCAAAGACTCTCGAGAGACATCCATAAAAGGAGCAAATAAGGCTGAAACATATGAATAAGTGGATCCCGGATAAAATAACACTGAAGCCTTCCTGCCACATACTGAGAGAATACCTGTGATCACGACGTCTGAGTCCACTGCATCTGATCTGGCTGGATAAGCATAAAACCTAGCTGGAGCACTTGAAGGCTGAGCTCCCCCAGGACGAGCTGGAGCTCACTGACCCTCTCCGGACTGGCCTCCCCCTCTAGGGCGGCCCCTGCCAACCTGACCTCCACCTCTAGGAGGTCCAACTGTTGGTGCTGAAATCGCGGGCTAGTGACTCTGCTGCACGGCCTTGCCCCGGTACCTGGGACAAAACCTCCATCTGTGGCCCAGGTTCCCACACTCGAAGCAACCCCTGGCACTACTACTCGCTGGTCTGACGATGAATCCTGGATGGCCGGAGGGCGACGAGAGCCCTCAGGCATAGCACTGAAATAAGGATCGAGGGACCCCTAATGACTGGGATAACCACTGGAGAACCCTGAATAGTCGGGGGACGATAGGAGCGCTCTGGAATGGCACTGAACTTGGGTCTAACTGGGACACCTCGAGGAGGTGGTGGAGGCACCACATATGGAGGCCTGCTGGGCCGACTGCCTCCAAACTGACCCCTGCCCCTAGCTGGAGTACCTCTAAATTCACCTGCAAATCTGGCCCTCTTATCCTGTTGACCCTGCTCCCTACTCCTCATCCGGTATCCCTCAATGCGTCGAGCTATCTCGACCACAAGCTGGTACAGGGTAGCCATCTCCACCTCTCGATCCATGGTGGACCTAACACCTGGATGCTAGAAACCTCCAAACTCTCTCATCATCGGTGGGTAATATCATAAGAGCATGGCGTGACAGCTCTAAAAATCTGGCCTCATAATCCGTCACAGACATCTGCCCCTGCTCCAACCGCTCAAAGTGACCCCTCAGCTCTTCCCTCTAAGAGGGTGGAATATATCAATCCAAGAACATTTGTGTGCACTGCTCCCAAGTGACAGTAGGAGAAGCGGCTAGCCTGCTGAGAATATAAGACTGCCACCATCTGCGAGGTCTGCCCTCTAACTGGAATACAGTGAAATCCACCCCATGGGATGCTAGCATCCCCTGTTGTGCAGTCTATCCCTGCACCTATCAATGAAATCCTGGGCATCCTCCCCTCGCTCACCCCCGAAGACTGGAGGGCGTAAGCGGTTCCATCTGTCTAACATCTTATGCTGGTCTCCACCCGTAACTGGTCTGGGCTCTGGTGCTGGTGCTGCAGGTTGGGCATCATCCACGAGCAGTGTACCCGGGGTGGGATGTAATGCTGCTGTCGGACCTGCAGCCTGCGAAGTAGGGGTCTGGCTCCCCCTCCCGCCTGAGAAATAGCAGGATCTGATGGAAGTATACCTGCCTGTGACATGGTATCCATAAATCTCAACATACGGCCCATGACCTCTTGTAAGCCCGGCACCGTCATAAAATCAAATGGTGTTGTATCTACTGGAGGCAGCTCATCCTGCTCCTCAATATACAGATCCTCAATCGGTGCAATCGGTGTAGCTCTGGGACGCCCTCGTCCCCTATCACGGGCAAATGCTCTACCTCTGCCCCTACAACGGCCTCGAGCGGTGGGGGCGGCACCCTCTCCCGGGTTAGGCACATAAGATGCATGAATCCTCACCATCTGTGAGAGAATAGAAGCATGAATTTAGTAAATCATAGACAGCACGATAGAGTAAGAATAAATAGAGGTTTCCTAACATCCTGTAGCCTCCTGAAGATAAGTACAGACGTCTCCGTACCGATCCCCAAAACTCTTCTGGGTTTGCCCGGGACTCGTGAGACTTACATGGACCTAGAGCTCTGATACCACGTTGTCACCACCCAATTTCCCACGCGGGTCGTAATGGCGCCCAACAACGGGGTTAGGCAAGCCAACATGAATTCTACTAAGTGTTACCTTTCCCATATGACTAGTTAATCCAACTTTTACCAGTTTTAAGCATTTATTTACAGAATAATAGCCGGTGACATGAAAACAAAAATAAAACATCTGATATGTGAGTCAAAAGCTGAACATATGTATGAAAATGCAGCCCAACAACCCAAAATGTATGCACGTGTGTGCCAGGAACTAGTGTCACGAGTGTCGCGGGAAACTATCACAATACACCAGAATACATAAATATATACAATCCCATAGTCTGAATAAAATAGACGAGAACAAAGCAAAAGGAAACTCCAAGGTGCTGCCAGGAAATCGCTAGGAAGAGCAGCTCACCGAGAAGTATAACCAACCCCGGTCAGTATCTAGGACCGGACTGATGATCAGACGTACCAACCTCCGGACCTGTACAGTCAAGTACAGAAGAAAAAGGAAGTGCAGCATGAGTACATACATAAGTACGTACCCAATGAGTATCCCGCCTAATCTCGAAGAAGTAGTGACGAGAAGTTGACTCGATACTCACTAAGGTCCAACAGTAATAAAGTAAGCAAGATGAAAGGAAAACAATGGGAAGGAAAGACAAATAACCAAGTACATCGATATTAAACATCAAATAACAATCCAGAAATCCACTAAGGCTGGTATCCGCCGTGGCGTACGGCCCGATCCCATCCGGTAACCCTTGTCGTGGCGTACGGCCCGATCCCATCTTGTAATCCTTGTCGTGGCGTACGGCCATATCCCATCCTATAACCCTTGCCGTGGCGTACGGCCCGATCCCATCCTTTAATCCTTGTCGTAGCGTACGGCCCGATCCCATCCTTAAATCATAAGTCTCGCCGTGGCGTACGTCCCGCTCCCATAATATATATACTCTCTCATCTCTCTGCGGTGTCGTACGGCCCGCTCCCACAATATAATCTATCATTACTCCGCCGTGCCGTACGGCCCGATCCCATAATATAATCAGTCATCACTCAGTCGTGGCATACAGCCCAATCCTATCTTCTGATTATTCTTATCACACTTAATTCAACCCAAGTATCACCATGTTCAGAGGCAACAATACCAATCACACAAGAATACAAGTCATATTTAGAGTACAATAGGGAAAACAATGAACATGTTGTGTCCTAACTACCCGGAAGAAGCAGTAATAGTCACTACGTACGGACTCTCGTCACTTGGTGCGTACGTAGCTCCCAAACAAGATTCCAAGGAATGAATGTCCAAAGATAGAGGTCTCTCCTCTACTGAAATGAAAGCCAAACTACCCATACTCTCTGCCTTTCTGCTTAAGGCATCTGCTACCACGTTCGCCTTGCTCGGATGATAAAGAATGGTGATGTCATAATCCTTCAGCAACTTAAGCCACCTGCACTACCTCAAATTGAGATCCCTCTGCTTGAACAAGTGCTTCAGACTGCGATGATCTGTATAAACCTCACAAGGTACCCCATACAAGTAATGCATCCAAATCTTACGAGCATGAACAATCGCTGCCAACTCCAGATCGTGCACAGGGTAATTCTTCTCATGAACTTTCAACTGTCGTGAAGCATATGCAATAACTCGCCCCTCCTGCATCAACACACAACCCAAACCAACGCATGAATCGTCACAATAAACAGTATACATCCCAAAGCGGGAAGGCAACACTAGAACTGGTGCGGAGGTCGATGTTGTCTTGAGCTTCTAAAAGCTCGCCTCACACTCGTCGGACCATCGAAATAGGGCAATCTTCTATTCAATCTAGTCAAAGGAGCTACAATGGATGAAAAACACTCCATAAATCGGCGATAATAACCTGCTAGATCCAAGAAGCTCCTGATCTCTGTAGCTGAAGTAGGGCGTAGCCAACTCTGAACTGCCTCAATCTTCTTAGGATCAACCTTGATACCTTCTCCGGATACCACATGCCCCAAGAATGCCACAGAATCTTACCAAAACTCTCACTTGGAGAACTTAGCATACAGCTTTTGCTCTCGTAAGTTCTGGAGCACAACTCTAAGACGCTGCTCGTGCTCCCACAGGCTACGTGAGTAAATCAGAATGTCATCAATGAAGACAATGAAAAAAGAATCAATATAAGGCTTGAACACTTTGTTCATCAAGTCCATAAATGTTGTTGGGGCATTAGTCAATCCAAAGGACATCACCACGAACTCGTAATGGCCACACGAAAGACAGTCTTCAAAACATCCGAGTCCCGGATCTTAAGTTGATGGTACCCCGATCTCAAGTCAATCATAGAAAACACCCGAGCACCCTGCAACTGGTCAAACAAATCATCGATACGCAGAAACGGATACTTGTTCTTGATGGTGACCTTGTTCAACTGGCAGTAGTCAATACACATCTGCATAGTCCCATCCTTGTTCTTCACAAATAACGTTGGGGCACCCCAAGGCGATATACACGGTCTGATAAAACCCTTAGCTAACAACTCCTCAAGTTGTTCCTTCAATTCCTTCGGAGCCATACGATATGGGAGAATAGATATGGGTTGGGTGCCTGTAGCTAATTCAATTCAAAAATCAATGTCAAGAACCGGTGGCATACCTGGAAGGTCTGAAGGGAATACATCATCAAACTCTCGAACTACTAACACTAACTCAATCGTCGGAGACTCGGCGGGGGTGTCTCGCACATAAGCAAGATAAGCGAAACAAAAATAATCCGACTAGCGGCACTAACTGAGGAACCTCTCCACTCCAATCTCTGCAACTCGGGCATGGCTAGAGTAACAGTCTTCACATGGAAATCTATAATGGCATGATAGGGAGACAGCCAATCCATGCCCAAGATAATCTCAAAATCAACCATATGAAGCAACAGAAGGTCTGTTATGGACTGGAACCCACATAATGTAACCACACAGGACCGACAAATCCGGTCCACAACCACAGAATCACCCACAGGAGTAGACATATAAATAGGAGTACCCAAGGACTCACGAGGAATATCCCGGGAATGAGAAAATAAGGCTGATAGATATGAATAAGTGGAACCTGGATCAAATAATATTGATGCATCTCTACCGCAAACTGAAATAATACATGTGATCATGACGTCTGAGGCTACTGCATCTGATCTGGACGGAATAGCATAGAATCTGACTGGAGCCCGGATGACTGCCTCCACCGAAATGAACAGGAACTGCCGGGGCTCCCCCTGCCTGGCCTCCACCTCTAGGGCGACCTCTACCAACCTATCCTCCACCTCTGGGTAGCCGAACTGCCAGTGCTGTAATCATAGGTTGATGACTCTGTTGTACGGCCTTGCCCCGAAGCCTGGGACAAGTCCTCTTGATATGGACTGGATCCCTGCACTCATAACAACCTCTCGGCACCATATCATGCTGCCCTGAAGGACCCTGAATAGCTGGAGGACGGTATGAACTCTCTGGCATAGCACTGAAATAAGGGCCGGTAGACCCCTGATGACCAGAATACCCACCGGAGGAACCATGAATGGCTGGTGGATATAAGAACTCTCCGGCATAGCACTTAAATAAGACCTCGTGGGAGAACCTCAAGGAGGTGGTGGTGGTGCCAAATATGGGGGCCTACTGGACTGGCCCCTACCGAACTGGCCTCTACCCCTGGCTGGAGAACCTCTGAAATCTCCAGAAAATCTAACCCTCTTATCATGCTGCCCCTACTCTCTGCTCCTCGACTGATAACCCTCAATCCTGCAAGCAATCTCTACCACAAGCTGATAAGGTGTCTCCATCTCCACCTCTCGGGCCATTTTGGCCCTAATGCCTGTGTGTAACCCGGCTACAAATCTCTGCACACTCTCTGCGTCAGTAGGAAGTATCATGAGTGCATGATGAGACAGTTCAGAAAACCTAGCCTCGTAGTCAGTCACTAACATCTGACCCTACTCCAGCTGCTCAAACTGATACCACAGCTCTTCCCTCTAAGAGGGTGGAATATATCTATCAAGGAATAACTGAGTGAACTGCTCCCAAGTGAAGGGAGAAGAATCTGCCGGTTTGCCAAGAATGTAGGACTGCCACCATCTGCGGGCCCTTCCCTCTAGCTAAAAAGTAGTGAAGTAAACTCCATGGGACTCCAGTTTCGTCGTGTTGTGCAGTCTGCCCCTGCACCTATCAATAAAGTCATGAGCATCCTCATGGCGCTCACCTCCAAAGACAGGAGGGTACAATCTGGTCCATTTGTCTAATAACTTCTGTGGATGGCCGCCCGCAGCTGGTCTGGGCTTAGGTGTTGCTGCTGCCACTGGCTGAACCCCTCTCACGGGCAGTGTACACGGGGTCTGATATACTGTTGCTGCATGACCAGAGACTTGTGCAGTAGGGGTCTATGCTCCCCCTCCCGCCTGAGATGTTACCGGATCACCTGAAATAAACTAGCCTGCATCATGGTGTCCATGAACCTCATCATACGTCCCATGAACTCTTTAAATCCTGGAGTTGTCATAAAGTCCAAAGGTTCAAGATCTGCTGCGGGCAGCTCGCCTTGCTCCTCAGTGATGGGATCCTCTACTGGATCCGCTCGGGGTATAGCTGGTACAATCCTGGGATGTCCTTGTCCCCTACCTTGGGCTGGTGCCGTCCCCCGACCTCTGCCACGACCTCGGATGATAGGGGTAGCAGCCACTCCCTATAGAAGAATGATATTTAGTATACCATTAATTTCACGATAGAATATGAATAAAGAGAAATTTCCTAACACCCTATAGCTTCCCGAAGATAAATACAGACGTATCCATACCGATCCGCAAGACTCTATTGGGTTTGCCTGTAACTCGTGAGACCTACGTGAACCTAGAGCTCTGATACCATATTGTCACGACCCGAATCCCAACATAGGTCGGGATGGCGCCCAACACCGAAGTCAGGCAAGCCAACCATTTTATACTAGTGAGTTTCATGTAGTTTACCAAAAATAAAATATTTTTCCACACTTGCTTAACTTAGTCTTTGGGACATTAAGTAGAAACAGATAACTTACAAAATTTTATACCAAAATAGAAAATCATGAAATTGTAAATATTGGAATTACATTCCAAAATACAGTCTACTAGCGTGTATGCCAGGAACTAGTGTCACAAGTCTACAAGCAGCTAATAGAATAATACCAAAAGTATAAGAAGTCTGTCCTACTGTCTGAGTAAGTATAGACAGAAATGGCAAAAAAAAAGATAGCTCCAAAGTGCTGCTGGGAGTCGCTAAGAGAAGCAGCTCACCGTGGAGTCTAGACCAGGTAAATGTATCAAGGACGAATTCCGGGTTGATACCCAGATGCACCCGCCTCAGAACCTATACAATTAAGGACAAAGTGTAGCATGAGTACATAAACAATATGTACCCAGTAAGTATCCCGCCTAATCTTGGAGAAGTAGTGACGAGAGGTCAACGTATAGGGTCAGAATAATATGTTTTAAGTGTAAAGTTAAGCAGGAATGGAAATTTATGATTAATAAAGGAGACAGGAACATCAAATATCCTTTACAATTATATGTAGCTAACAATTTTTCTAGCATACAATTTACCTAGTTTTCATTTCTCATGGTAGTTAGCAGCTACATAATCACAGAACACCCAACACCTAACAAACACATAACATGCCATGAACGTACGGCTGACACAACGTGAAAGTAAATGTGCACTGTCGAAGGGTCGAACGGCTCGAACCATAGATGCATCTATTACACCGCTCCCGAATCGAACATGCGACGCGGTTGACATAATAGTAGGGCTACCCCGCTCGCGAATCATACATGCGACGCGGGTTCCCTTATATATACACATAATTAACAGGAAATCAAGAAATTCAGTAGAGAATATACTTACAGAGAAGGTTTCAATAATATAAATTTCAGAATGTAACCTCCAAGATGTTCACTTAATAATTCAATGATATTAGGCAACCTAAATTAACATTTACGATTATAGTTACGGCACATAAAGCATGCTTGTGAATCCTAAACTCCCTGACACGACATAATAGTAGCTACGCACGGACTCTCGTCACTTCGTGCATGCGTAGCCCCCACAAATAAAGAAATGAAATTATTTATATTCACCTATGGGGACAATTCCCTTTTACGAGGTTATAAAGGAGACTTACCTCGTGTCAAGCCTACTTTCCGGGTCAAAAACGCGCCCGAAACTCCAAATTTGTCGCCCAAGGACTCGAAACTAGTCAAATGTTGCATAAATAAATCAATCTATACTCAAAAGTATGAAATGTCCCTATTTAAATGATTATTTCAACCTAAATTGCAAAATCCCAGAATACGCCCACGGGCCCACATGCTCGGATTCCGAAAATTTCCGGAGGAAATACTTACCCATAGCCTAAGGATCAATATTATATGGTTTTTGTACGATTCTATCACACATTCTTGGTAATTTCCCATTTTTATCGCAAAACCTAGGTTTTACTCTAATTTCATGATTTCCACTAATCTAATGTGTTAATATACCTAGGAATTCAAGTATTAAGCTAAGTTTATAGTAGGAATTACTTACCTTACAGTAGCTAGGTCGAATACCCTCCTTGCATACTCTCAAAATCGCCCAAGAATGAAGAAAGTGTTCAAAAATGGCTAAGTCCCGAGTTTAAAATGAAGTGCACTGCCTACAGGCATTTCGCACCTGCGGTCTCGCACCTGCGGAGAAGGGGAAGGGGGCCTGGTTTTGCATATGCGGAGCGGAGTCCGCACCTGGGGCTCCGCTTCTGCGGAAAGGGGTCCGCACCTGCGGAAATTGGCAACTCCCTCAGAAGTCACACCTGTGAGGCTGGGACCGCAGGAGCGCTCTCGCACCTACGACATGACATACGCAGGTGCGGTCGCACCAGGTTGGTTCACCAACAGTCATTTTTGGCTGGGTTTTGCCTCGCTTGATGCCCGAATGGGATCTGGGCCCACCCGTGACCCCGTCCAAATATACCAACACATCCTAAATCATAATACGGAACTCGCTCGAGCCTTCGGAACGTCCAAAACAACGCTAAATCTAAAAATCATACCCCAAAACCTATTGGATCAAACTTAAAAACTTCAAGTTCTTTGAATTCGCTTTCAACATGCCGAACCATACCTATACTACTCAGAATGACAACTAATTTTGCGACCATGTCACAAATGACATAACGGAGCTATTAACGTTCTCGGAATTCCGTTTGGACCTCGATAACACAAAAACACGTTCTAAACCACAATTGAACTTAAGGACATTCTTACTTCACTATTTGGCGCCGAAATGCTCCTGGGTCATCCAAAACCCTTTCCGAACACACGCCCAAGTCCGAAATCATCATACGAACCTACTGGAATCTTCGAATCTCGATTTCGGGGTCGTTTACTGAAAATATTGACTAAAGTCAAACTTTTCCTTTAAGACCAACTTCGGGAACTAAGTATTCCTATATTACTCCAAACTCCTCCAAACCTCGAACCACGCATCCCCCCAAGTCATAAATTAGTAAAAGGAACTACCAGAAGTATCATTTAGGGGCACGGGGTCCTAAAACACAAAATGACCAGTCGGGTCGTTATACTTGGGACCCTGTCTAAACACACAGACAAGTCATATAAGCTAACACAAACTCAATACAGGTCTCAAATCACACCAAACAACAACAAAACGACGAATCACGCCATAAATCAAACCTACGAACTTTCAATCTTTCAAACTTCTAAACTCGTGCCGAAACCTATCAATTCAACCCAGAATGATGCCAAATTTTGCAAACAAGTCCTAATTGAAATCCCTGAGCTACTGCAACTCTCAGAATCGCATTCTGACCCCAATATCCCAAAAAGTCAACGGGCATCCAAATCCTTCCGAACGCGTCCCTAAGTATAAAATACCACACGGAGCTATTGCCATTACCCAAAACTCATTTCCGGAGTCATTTACACAAAAGTCAAACCTCCGATCAAATCTCACTGCTTAAGATTCCAAAATTAAAATTCCTCTTCCAATTCGACTCCGGATCATCCGGTACTGAATACAACCATGCACACAAGTAGATATACACAATGTGAAGCAGTTCAGGACCTTAAGTCATCAAACGGAGCTTAAATTATCAAAATGACCGGTTGGGTCATTGCATGTTCTATTGGGTACGACCTCTAACAGAAAAGTGGACCTCACATATGTGTGCACCATATTTTTAGAATACTCTGAAGGGAGGCGTAAGAAGACAGTTTAATATAGTTCAAATAACATCAAAGTGGTAAATGAGCGGCAATTAGCACATTAGGCCCACAAACACTATAATATCGACAAACGATAAAGCCAGGTAAAAATTACAATACAAGCTCGAATTCGGAACCCTGAACTAGAGATTTTAGGCTCGGTCCCCAGCAGAGTCTCTCCAGAGCTGTCAACCTCTTTTTTCCCAAAGGATAGTGAAGTTTTTCCAATTAAAGTGACATTATTCGACATGGGCACCTGCGGATTTCCTCAACTTCAGCCCAAATGGCACCTGTGCCCCACTAATCGCACATGCGGTTACCAGCCAAGCCTGCCCACTTTCGCACCTACGATGCCCTTATCCGCATGTGCGGCTCCGCACCTGCGGCCATATCTTCGCAGGTGAGGTTACACCAGATGACAGCAGCTTCAGCTCTTCTTTCAACCTCAAACTTTGATTCGTTAACCACCTGGAATCCACTTGAGGCCCTCGGGACCCTGTCCAATTATACCAACTATTCCAAAACATGACACGGACTTGCTCGAGCCCTCAAATTAAATGAAACATCACCGAAACCACGAATCGAACACAAATCCAATTCTTTAAGAACTTAGAATTTCAAACTTCTACATCTGACGCCGAAACCTATCAAATCACGTCCGATTGACCTCAAATTTTTGCACACAAGTCATATTCATCATTATGGACCTGCTCTAACTTCTGGAATCGCATTTCGACCTCGATATCAGAACTTCCACTTATGACCGGATTTCCCAAAAACCATCAAATTTCTATCTTTAGCCAAATGACTTCAAAATGACCTGTGGACATCCAAATTCACTTCTGATTGTGCTCCCAATTCCAGAATCACCATACGTATCTATTCCCAAACTCTGAATCCCAAATGGACATCAACCTCACTGATATGCACTTCAACACCAAATTCATGAAATCCTTCAAAAATTCTAACTGCCATAATATACGCCTAAACGCTCCCGGGTTATCCAAAATCCGGTCCGGACATACACCTAAGTCTGAAATCATCATACGAACCTGCTGGAACCTTCAAATCCTGATTCGGAGATCGCTTACTCACAATTTAAATCTTAGCTGATTCCTCCAACTTAAGGCTTCTGAAATGAGAATTTTCTTTTCAAATAATTTCTAAACTTCCTGGAACTCAATTCCGATCACGCCCAGATGTCATAATGCCTGAAACGGAGCTGCTCAGGACTTTAAACTGCTGAACGACGCGTTAGAGCTCAAAATGACCGGTCGGGTCGTTACATTCTCCCGCACTTAAACCGATGTTCGTACTCGAACGTGCTAAGAACTGCTCCGGAGTTACCTGAAATCGTTGTTTACATCTCGCGCACCTGCCCGTGCTACCACGACCCATTCGAGCATAATAGCTTGATCAAATCTGGAGATTCCTTCTTTATCCATATAATAAGCTCAGAATTCATTCAAACACCTGAAATTTCTCTACCCAGGCCTAGTTTGAACATATATAAGCATTGCATCAACTAGCACACGATATACCAGATCATAACTGCATACCCTTGCTGAATCGGCACCATGCACCGCACAACTCATCATCTGACCACAATGACGCTCCCTGAACCTTAATAGCCAAAATTCCACGAATCTGATGCTCCCAATGCACCTCATAACAAATAAGCATACACCTTGCTATAATGCTGACGATACCACCACGACGGAGGAAAATGCGAAGAAATTAATACTCAACTGCAGAGTTAACAAATCCTTGAATGCCTCATCTTGACTAGAATCACCCCTCTAGTATGAACCTGAATAACATACCCGTGGTGGCATGCCTCCCGATCCCAAATAACATACCTGTGGCAGCGTGCCACCCGATCCCAAATAACATCACCGTGGCTGTGTGAAACCCGATCCAAATAATATAAAAATCACGTAAAGAAATATATACAGAGCTGATTCGCCCGCTATTACAAATTACTGAATATTGGTCACAAGCACGCTAAGTGCATAATACCGTCCTGGGGAGACTGATAGAGCCGTAGGCTACAAAACTCAAGCACAATTGAGGTGCGATATATATATACTCTGGATCTCAAGAGCTGCCCTGCTCACATAACATCCTCGCTACGCGAGACCTCAACACATGAGAAATTATCAAGCTATTTCACAACTAGTACGACACAATTACACTAACACATAAATTCGAAGAAGACGCAACAACACCCGTTGTTCTAATACCTTTCCATGAAAAGTGTTCCACTGAAAGGAATGTGACTGGCTCACACGAAGCCCATAATTGTATATAAACCCATCCACAACCATCGAGCCACCTTACTCGCAACAAACTTAGCTATCAGCTTTAACCTGGGTCCACATTAACCCTACTCTTTCTCATAATACACGAGAACATCCATCATCACTGGAACTAACACCCCATAATCCATAATCAACTTAACCGAACGCCCTCCATGCATAAATTCTCAATTTAAGCAATATTGCAATTCTTCATACTCGGTCCAAATCTGAAATCCATCAAGTGACTACATATCACACTTTATACAATCTTTTCCCGATCATGCTTCCACAACCTTCCACACAAGGTAACAAGTCTGCACAACCATAACACCGGCCGCACTAACGCCGCAAAACTCATCAATAACCCATGACCAGGGTACTAAGCCTCTCCCACCGAATATTAATCTCAGGTGACACTAAAGATAACACCAGCTTACTTTGAACTTTCAAATCACTTTGTCTTGCTATTCCGAGCTCATGACATCCTTATAAAAATTGGACCTAAATCTCGATTCTTACTCCCAGCTACATACTGCTTACCGCACCTAACATGCCAATACGAGGTAGTGCAAGAATTTCCATCATAACTGCTGAACCAATAATACGGTGAACACTTCATCATATAGAACCCCTTTTACTTAACTCAATTCAGGAGTACCACCTCAACACACGAATGAATTCCCACATAAAATTCATTACGACGGCCGACAAGTCCTGCACACACCAGCATAAGCCACATGCATAACTAAATCACATCAAAGGAACCAATCACTGCCGCAAATGTGCCATTTCAACCATGGCTAATCAATCTATCTTCTGTTAATCATCATCAATTGCCTCAGGAACAATAACAACTTCCTTCAACCCATAGCAAAATCAACCCTCACTCATCCCGAGTGACCTTGATACATGAGACTACGCTGCGCAAATCTCGCAAACCGTCTCATACCTTTCTAATAAATCTTTTCTTAAATCCGGAGACTAATTCTCTCACTCCTCCAATATTATCTTGTGTACTGAAACATATCATAGAACATTCAAACCGTCCTCATTCCTCTCACAGATTACTCTGCAAAAACTCGGTCCCCGATCATACTGCTGCTATCCTTAATTGCCACGTTCTTTAACTTTTTAACTCACTAGAACCGCTATTGAGAGGCACCCAGTCTGACTGGCCCCGAATACAATCAATCCCCAAGGCTCTCCTAGCACAGGAACACCTTTTTCAATGAAACACATGACTGAGTCACTACCCTTACAACTCACCCATGCCTTAAGCAAAGTTTGAATCTTCCAAAACCTAACCCTGACCTGATAGGACCAACATTTGCACAAATCCTACGCACAATAACTATTTTACTCCTCTTTCCTTAGCTGAAATAACTTGCCTACACGCCGACAATTTGCAATCCAATGAGAAGACGACCCTACAACCCTACTGCAGATGGTGAGACTCCCCCACTTAGCCCGAAGCCACTCCTAGCACCACTCTAGACCCTGCTAAGATCCTTCCTCCTTTGATAACACGATCTTGCTCAGCCAAACCATCACAATCTTCCAAATTCTCTTACTAGCACTCCCTAAATACTCGAATTCCCTAGAATCATTCACACATTCTATCTCCTACCAACTAGCCTCTAGGATCCCTCATAGAACCTGCCAACCCCGCCATTGCTAACATATCCCCGGAAGACAACCCACCTAAAGAAATCACATGCTGACACCTCCCAACAACGCTGAAATGCACGCTCTCTACGACCTCAATACCCCATACTACACCCTGCTTCATTCCAGGATCATTCCTTGCCAACCGCATTCCTCAATACTTCATCTCAATACTCTGACCCCACGCAACCGAAGAAACCATAGCACCGACAAACCTAACACATTCCATTCGATCAATGACAACGACTACACGCCACATGTGCTTATCCCACCTAGCTTGAAGACACCAAGTCTTACTACTTTATCAATCCCAACTGAGCCATTCATACTCCAAATGCCTTCCCTCTGCCGGAACAAAAGCACTAAAATCTCAAAATCATACTCTGAGAACATCTCCCTTCAAACCATTCATCGTCCCCAACATACGGGCAAACATTATATCATCATATCAACACCGCGTGACAATCAATTGAAACCAACATCACTACCCGATCACGGCCTTAAGGCTCCCAGAAACACAGCTACTGAGCTGAAATAACACATTACCCTTTCACAGGGCCATAATAACAACCACGACCATTTACACATGGAAGCATCTCGGATTACAGTCGTAGCACCATTCCCATTCCTCAAATTCCTAATCCATAGCAAGCGCTTCGCGACGCGTAAGATTGAGTAGGAATGAACATAGGCATAAGCCTCAAAGGAATCAACTCGCACGATGAAGAATCAAGAAGGGAAGTACTCCTAACAACTCTGTAGCCTCTCGAAGATGAGTACAGATGTCTCCGTACCGATCCACAAGACTCTACTAGACTTTCTCATGACTCGTGAGACCTACAGGAACCTAGCGCTCTGATACCACGTTGTCACGACCCAAAATCCCTAAGGTTGTGATGGCGCCGGACACAAGGTCAGGCAAGCCAAAACATTAATTTATTGAAATAACTTTTCAGTTTTAACATTTTCGAAATCGTTACCTTTTCTTGCATTTCATAATCAAATAAATAAATTTTAGTAAACTTAAATACGACAGCACATCAATTCATTTTAATGAAATAAATCCCAACACGTCCCTAGAACCCGATGTCACAAGTACATGAGAAACTTCTAAGAATTTTACAAATATTACAAAGCCTGTCCGAAATACAACTGGACAAGGAAATTTAAAATGAAACAGATACAGTATGAAGGTGACTCTGTCAGTTCCGGATCACCTCCGGAAGATGTAGCTCGCCTAAGTCTCCGAATCCTCCACATTAGCTATGAAAGTACCTGTGCAATAAGATGCACAACAAGTGTAGCATGAGTACAAAAAGAATGTGTACCCAGTAAGTCGACCGCGTAACCTCAAAGAGGTAGTGACGAGGGGGCAAATTAGACTCTTACTAAGGTCCGACAATACAACATGTGGCAGTATATGATGAAATACAATGGAAACGAAAGACAGTGAGCAACAAATACATAGCAAATAACGAAATCCAGATAATAACTGAAAAAGGAACAACAAGTACCAAAATCTCCTCTTAACCAATAATTGACACTCCAGTTATAAGTGACTCAGAACTCAAGTGATCATACACATACCAGGACAAGACGACCGGCTGGAGTCATAAGGGTGGTCATAGGGACTAAGGTCATAAGCTAAACCACAATCGCGAATCATACCTGCGAATCATGTGCTAACTCGATATAATAAGCTAACCCATGATCGCGCGTCATACCTGCGACTCGTATGCTGACTCAATATAAAGCTCCCCACGGTCGCGAATCATACATGCGACTCGTGTGCTGGCTCGATATAATAAATATAAAGCTCTCCACGATCGCGAATCATACATGCGAATCGTGTGCAGACTCATATATATAATTAAAATAAAGCTCCCCACGACCGCGAATCATACCTGCGACTCGTGTGCTGACACATTTCCACACATTTGAATCCACTTTTTATTAAGAACAATAGTTTTCTCATGGAAAATAGTAAATTCCGTATTAAAAGAAGCATGAAACATATGTATCGAAATCATTTTTTTTTGAAACTCATTTGTCAAATTTAATGGCATTCCTCGATACAAGCTAATCCAGGTACACATATATTTACAGCGGAAGAAAATTATTCTCTTTAGAAAGATAATAGTATGAACTCCAACTTTCTTTTAAACATTTAATTACGTTTTCGGCCATATTAACAGTTTAATGATACTGGCAAGGTTACAGGTACACACATAAAGCATGCTAGTGGGTCCTAGACTACCCGAACATGGCAAAATAGTAGCTACGCATGGACACCTGTCACCTCGTGCGAACGTAGCCCCCGAAGATAATAGCATGTAGTGAATTAATTCACCTAGGGGGACGATTGCCCCTCACAAAGTTAGAAAGGAGACTTACCTCTCTCCGAAATTCCTTAACCGGTCTTCAAGCCCTTCCGATGACCCCAAACATTGCACAATGCTCCGAAACTATTCAAACAACGAAAAGCCAATGAAAATATACTCTAATATTTGCAGCAAATTCCAAATCATATACTTTCCCAACTCCGCTCAGTTAAATGACTAAAATGCCTTCGGGCCCACGTGCCCGGAATCCAAAAATTCTCGAAGATATACCCTACCCATAGCGTTACTAACTCAAATATACAATTTATTCTAATATGCATGCTCAATTCGTGGCTAAAATACAAATTCCCATAATTCTAGGTTTCTTCAATATTTTCCCAATTTCCTACCAATTTCATGCTTAAATCCATCCAATAACTTTGTATTAATCTTAGAAATGAGTAGAATCCTCTTACCTCTGAAGCTTGATGAAATCCCTCTTGAAAATCTCTCCAAATTCGTCAATAGCTTTTGAAAAATGAAAGAGAATGAACGAAATTTCTTGTTTTAAACCATTCTGCCCAGGCACGATTTCTGCACCTGCGGTCTTTCCTCCGCACCGGGGTTCCGCATGTGCGCCCCAATCTCCTGCACCTGCGGTATTCCTCAACTTCAGCCCAAATCGCACCTGCGCCCCACTGTCCGCACTACATCTTCGCCGGTGCAGAAAATCCATCGCACCTGCGGTTCCCAGCCCAGCCTTCCTACTCTCGCACCTGCAGTTTCCAGCCAAGCCTTCCCACTCTCGCACCTGCAGTGCCCTTAGCCGCACATGCGGCCATATCCTCGCGGGTGCGGTTACACCAGATGACAACAACTACAGCCCTTCTTCCGACCTCAAACTTTGATCCGTTAACCACCCGAGGCCCCCAGGACCCCGTCCAGTTATACCAGCATGTTCCAAAACATGACACGGACTTGCTTGAGCCCTAAAATCACATCAAAAAATGCCAAAATCACGAATTACACTCAAATCCGATTCTTTATGAACTTAGAATTTCAAACTTCTACATCAGATGCCGAAACCTATCAAATCATGTCTGATTGACCTCAAATTTTGCGCACAAGTCATATTCAATATTACAGACCTGTTCCAACTTACGGAATCACATTTCGATCTCGATATCAAAACTTCCACTGCCGACCAGATTTCCCAAAAACCTACAAATTTCTATCTTTAGCCAAATGACTCCAAAATGACCTGTGGACATCCAAATTCACTTCAGATCCCACTCCCAATTCCAAAATCACCATACGAAGCTATTCCCGGACTCGGAATCCCAAACGGACATCAACCTCACTGATATGCACTTCAACCCCAAATTCATGAAATCCTTCAAAAATGCTAACTTCCACAATATACATCGAAACGCACCCGGGTTATCCAAAACCCAGTCCTGACATACACCCTAGTATGAAATCATCATACGAACCTGCTGGAACCTTCAAATCCCGATTCGGAGATTATTTACTCAAAATTTCAATCTTAGCTGATTCCACCAACTTAAGATTTCTGAAATGAGAATTTTCTTTCCAAATAAATTCTAAACTTCCTGGAACTCAATTCCGACCACGCCCACGGGTCATAATACCTGAAATGGAGTTGCTCACGACTTCAAACCGCTGAACGACGCTCTACAGATCAAAACAACTAGTCGGTCGTTACATGCACAATACTGTCTGCGGTCGCAGACTATGAAGGGTCACTGTCAATATTCCTTCACAAAGTGCAGACCGCATAATTATTATGCGGCCGCAGAAGACAAGGTTCAGGGAGATGTTGTTTTGGAGCCTGAAGAAATGTGGACCGCACTATTATTGTGCGGCCGCAGTATGCTAAAGGGCAGTCACACTCATAAATATGCGGTCCGTAAAAATTGCCTATGTCCAACTCAAGATCAAGAGTTCGGCCGCACTCAGAAATGTGTGGTCCACACAATCAGAAGAAGTGCGGCCGCACCCCAGAATTATGCAGCCGCGGATGGACTACCTATCAAATCAGCCTCAAAGTGCAGACCGCAGACAGAATTGTGCGGTCGCACAACCCTCCGCTGGGGCATTTTGGTCCGATAATTGTAGCTGCGTATAAATAGATCTTTTTGTTATTTTTAGGTTAAGTTGGGAACAACTGAGAATAGATAGCCGTTTTTCTTTATTGTTTTGGGTAACTTTGTAATAGTTTATCATTTTAACAATGGATTTTCTTCCGTTAATCATCTATTATGAATTTTGTCTTAGTTTCTTCTTTAATTTTTTCATTTTTGCCTATGAGTAGCTAAACCCTTAGGTAGGGTTGCGACCCAACCCTAGTATGGGTACCTAATGGGTGATTGATTTAGGGCTTATTTATGATTGGGTATATGATATTTAGCCTAGTTCTTGCTTGAATTAAAGAACTGATGGTTGCAAACACTGTTTCATGACTAATATACTTAGTCTCTACTTGAGAAAGAGAGACTAAGTCTAGGAAAACTTGATTAACAAGAAATTGGGTGAACTCAAGATATTGATAGCCACAATCAAAGGGTTGAATCTAGAGATAGTAAGACCTGACTTGAGCATCTATCACTTGTTTCGTGAAATACTCAATAGGACTTGAGAAAGCCAAATTGGGAAAAATCACTCAAACTACCGAGAGGTATAGAGTAAGTAATCGCGTGTGATTGCTATATTATATCCCGGCCAATCAAACATGCCCTAAAGCTCTCAATCTGTTAGGTAACCAACTAGGCAGAAGTCACAGCCCTAGATCTTTTATAACCTGAAAATTAACAATACCAAAAACACTATCTCTTAGCTTTACAATTACAAGCATTAGCATAAAAATTAGAAGTAGAAAAGAAACAACCGAATATGTGGAAGTGCAATCTTGGGCACGTCATATACTTAGACTAGGTATATACCTAATCCAACATAAAGCTCTCTGTGGAATCAACCCCGACTCGCGTTGGGTATTTATAATTGCATCGACCGCCTCACAATCCCAATTAGTGGTGTGAGTTTTGGCGACATCAATTTTTGGCGTCGTTGTTGGGGAGCTAAAAACTGATTTAGCTATATATTTAGTTTAGTGTGTGGCTTTTCTTCTTTTCGTTTTTACTAATTTGTTTTGTGAAATGATTATAGGTACAAAAATGGCATTCAACAATGATCCTCTTGAAAATTTGCCGTTACGGGAGGAAGTGGACGATGACAAGGTGGTGAGGTTCATCCTGAACCTCAAGCAAATAGGCGAGGTCGACCACCTCATGACAATATTCTCGTCCCTCCCTCGCCTCTACCAAGGGTGGTGTTACACCCTATGTTTTCGTACATGATATTATGCCGTAAGTGAATTGATAAAAGCTCGGGAATGAGATGTTACATCCTGCATCTTCGGACGTTAAGGTTTCATCGTAAACTTAATTGACGCAAGCTCGGGAATGAGATTATTTTGAGGATACAAGCATTACGCTATTTCAAACAAGTGATGAGTAAATTCATGAAGGTGAGAGGGGAAGCAAGTCAATGAAAATAAATTTTCGTCCAAGTTTGACATGTTGGGATGAAATACGGCCCGAGCTAAAATACTCGATATTTATGGACTACTTCCATACGCCATGATAGTAAGGTGTATAAGGTATGTGAATAGTGAGTAGTATTTTAAGTAATTTGAGATAATTCTTAATTATGTGAATAATTAGTTACTTATTAGATTAGTGAAAAATTACCAAGTTAATTAAATTGGTAATTGATAATGATTTGGATAAGTCTTAAGCCTTGTGTGGCAGCCATGCAAAGTCCATATGATGACTATTATTTATATGCTAGGTGGCATGTGCATATTAGAATTGGTGTCTTTCAAGGAATACTATGTATAAATTAAGAGGAAGTTGGATAAATGTGCAAAAAAGAGCTTACGGGTAAAGCTTCAAAATTCTAATTTCTAGGACTCCTAATTTATCACAAGAAATGTGAATTAATTAAGCAAAGTAATGGATTTTGGGCAAAACTTTCATACAAGTTACACTGTGTAATAGCAACGAGATTTTGCGATTCTAAGGGAGTACGGTGCAAACTTTTCCAAGAATATCATACGAATTTTTTCCTACTCCAGGTATGTTAAGGCTAAGATCTTCCTTCATTTTTCATGATCTCGTAATTACACAAGTTCAATAACGAGGCATAAAGAAAAATTCATGTCTCGGAGTTTACGCATATTTTTCTAGTTTTTTAAGCTGCAATATTCTCCTTATCGGGACTTCATATTCAATTGAGTATTTCCTTCTTCCAGTCAAGAGAGCAGAGAGTATATATACATATACAGTATTTTAATTACCATCGATCTATAATCGATGGGCAGGCCCCTATTTGGCAACCTCTGATCACATGGTAAGTTATATACCGAGCCTACCATGGCCAAGCGCCTATGAGCGAGCCCAGTTGGTCGAGATATAGAGCGTAGTATGGTTGAGTGCCTATGAACGAGCCTACTACGGCAAAGCAGATATATATATATATATATATATATACCGAGCCTTAGCCGGACAGCTATTTTACTTACTATATTGAGTGAGTTGAGTCAGTATCAGCAGGTAAGCATATCTTCAGATTATCTTTGACTTTCTGCTACTTGCAGTTATTATATTATCAGTTGAGTTTCAGCTTTCGGTATATTGCCTTACATACTCGGCATATTATTTCGTACTGACATCCCTTTTTTGGTGGCGCTGCATTTCATGTGCGCAGGTTCAGATAGAAAAACAGGTACGTCTCCTCATTAAGTGATGCTCGAGTTCAGCTTGATCTGTAAGCTACATGCCTTTCGGAGTTGCCGGGTCTAGAACCTTATGTACATGTTGTATATATATGTATACATGTTATGAGTAGGTCGGGAAGCCGTTCCGATCACAATATATCCATCGGTAGAGGCTTGTCGACATATCCTATCAGTTAGTGCAATATGTTGGGCTTGTAGGCCTTGTATGTATATTTGGTTGGTTTGTCAGCTGCAATAATTATGGCAACCTTGTGAGCACAGCTTTATATTAATACTTAGCCAACATTCGCAGTTGTCTTGCAATATGCCCCATGGCCAAAGTATGACATCACATGTTTAGAGTCCCTTAGTGCAAGTTGGTACGCAAGGATAGGTCAGGCACCAGGTGCCGGTCTTGCCCCCATGTTTGGGGCGTGACAAAAGTGGTATCAGAGCAGTTCTGTCCTATGGAGTCTACAAGCCGTGTCTAGTGGAGTCTTGCATAAGCAGAAGGCTACAAGGCATTTAGGACTGTCACTCTTTCTTCTTACTCTAGATCGTGTGGTAGAGCTCAGTTGTAAGAACTCAATTTCCTGAACTATCTTATTCATAATACGGCAATGCCTAAATCCAGAAAGACAGGTGGTAAGAGATATAGTTGTGGACGAGTTGAGTTAGAAGAACTCGATTTTTGCATCATGCCTATGATGGATAAATATGAAGTATTCAGCATACCATGTGTATACTAAGATGTGTAAGCTTCTTGATAAGGATCACTAAGGAAAGAATGCCTATCCACTTTTACGATAGGAAAAAAAAGGAAAAAGAGAATCGAAGAGTAGACATAAATTCCAGCAAGTAACAGAAGCAAGGTGAAAAAGGGTACGAGGTACCCAGTTAATGAAGATTATTGGTATTTTCAACTCAGGCAAAGAAATATAAGCCTTTTGAGTTACCTTCAATAGTAACAGAGGTATGTACAATTGGTCACACCTATTCCAGTTACGCCCTATGGGGATTAACAGAAGTAGTATAAGAGGAGGACGAGATATCAGGATCCGGCTGGGGTTAGAATAACCCAAAATGATGGATGAATTGTTTGCGTCAGTTGACATTTCCGAAGAATATTGCAAATTTGCTAATACATCTCCTCGTGAGATACCTAGATGTTGCACTCTAAAATGGTACAGCTAGATATGAGCACTACAAAGATAGGCACTGAAATCCTGGAAGGGATAAATATTACCTTAGTGTGACTCTCGTCCCTAGTAGAGTGAGGAAGTGGAGCAACCCGAAGAGCCGATGAATGAAGCAAGGAGAGCTAAAAGCGAAAGAATGTTGTGTTGAGGTTTTCACAAGAAAGGGATAGGTAAAGTATTAGCAAAGTAATGATAAGAGAGATAAGGAAGAATTATGAGTGAGATGTGATACATGGATGACAACAGTAGAGCATTCCAGAATCTATAGTCAAATGAAGAAAGAGACGAAAGATGATGGGCCTTAAGACAACAAAAGTGTATAGGCCATTCAATCACATCCTCAATTTGAGGAATAAGTTCACGACTCTAACATGACTGATAGAAGGAAAATCTAGACCCCAAAATAATAGAAATCAGTACGGACTGGTGCACAAGATAAACTAAACATGAGTTAGGAACTAAGTGATTTGATAATAGTCAGCATCATAAGAATTTCATATTGCATTCCGGCAATAATAGATAAAGTGGACAACAAAAGAAGATACATGATTAATTCGGAGAATGTTCATTTAGGGAGACGCTTCCCTAAAGCATGCAATATGAGCAAAGTAAAGCTTAAAGGAATGTATGTGCT
>MDKI01218602.1:0-10380 GCA_005239505.1 Nicotiana paniculata
AATATTTACAGCAAAATAGTATAGAATTTGGGTGTGGTCAAAAATTAGTTGTTCACAGTCATGTCTTCACATTCATGGCATTTCATTACAACATAATCAGCTATCTCTTTGATTCTCATTCTGATGACACCCTTTTCTTGAAGCAAACGTCCAATTTATTGTTCCCGAGCTTCCAACACCAGTGTGGTTGTGTTGTTTGGGTCTTGTAAATGTTGCATGCTTTCTTCCAATCGGTAAATCAACGCGTAGCAATGCTCTCTTTCTGCCTTGAAATCTTTTGTTTGCTGGACCATTTCATTCTCAAGGGCGGCCAAATTTTTCTTTAGAATTATTACTTCTCTGTCGTATTTTTGCTTCAATTGGTGGGCTAATCTGGCATGTTCTTCCGCAACTTTGGCCTACTTTGCTCAAACTTTTAGAAGTCTCTTTCGGCCTTTGTCAAGTCAATCGCATACTCATGCACCTTTAACCTTAAATTGCTGATGAGTTTTTCTTCTTTCTTGCTCCTCACAGGCATTTCAGCAGCTATCCTCATGTTCCGGAGTTGGGCTTGGAGTGCCTCGTTCTCTCGGGTCAACATTCTCTTTTCACCTCGGCCTCCTGTGCGTGTAAGTCATTGTCAAATGTGAGGCTTCTCAACTTTTCCTCTAAGGCATGGATGGTGTCTTGATATTTCTTCTCATTTCTCCTCAGGTCAACCGTTCTAGGTCTTTGTCATCAAAATCCTGAATATGAGGTCTTTTGGCGGGCCTTTCGGGCTCGGGATCGGGCTCTGGCCCATCATTAACGCAATACCTTCTCTTGAACCATGTGGCATAACCTGGATCTACCTCACCTCTCACAAGATCTGGTACCTGGGTATCCTCTTTCAATTATCAGGAACCATTCCAAGTTTGTTGGATTAAAGCCTCGGGGAGTGAGGCTTTAGGGTGTAACTCAATGACTTGGACACTCAAATCTTAATCTTCAGGCACCACTTGGTATCTTCCCAACTGTCTTAGGACTCTCTGCGGTGCATAGATGGACACTTCTCAAGCCCATCAACAACAAATAGATCTTTGTGGTTGTCATGTGTATAACTTCCCTTACCGGTATCCATCCCAAAGTCCATTCAATATGATTTGCCTTTAGAGTTCTTAGGTGGGAGATCCAAGCTTCAACCCTTTCTGGAGAGTTGTAATCTTTTACCCTTTCCTTATAACTCTCGATGAAGTTGTTCTTGCTCAGGCCGTAACTCATGAATTTTGGGTGATGGCGCAGATGTTTAATTAACCACATTTGCAAAAGAATATTGCACCCTTCAAAAAATGTCGCTCCGGACTTACACAACGTCAACGCTCGATAGATGTCCGATAATATAAGCAGAGCAAGCGTGTGATCTTCTTTGGTAGTGAGGACTTGCGCAATACTAGCCATGCGGATATCAATTGTCCATTTTTCATTTGGGAAGACCATAATGCCCAGAAACGCCACTATGAAAGCAAAGCGACGATGAATATTCCAGGTGTCCTTGTTTTGCTTGTTGTTCAAGCCCTTTTCATGTGCTTCAAACCCATTTGAGTTCCCATATCTGGAATACAGGACGTAGAAGTAGCAGCATCCATTGCTTACTTTTTTCTTCCTTATTTGTTTACTGATATTCAGGATATCAAAGAATAGGTGCACAGAGGGAGTCCTTGGGAATATAAGTTTCTGATTTTTCGGCCGAAACCAGTATATCCGGCTATTTCTTCCAGAGTGGGAGTAAGCTCAAAATCCGAGAAGCGGAAGACATTGTGAATGGGATCCCAAAAAGTTACCAAAGCCTTGATCAGATCATCCCGGGGCTTGACTTTCATAATATATGTGAGAGCACCCAAATGTTTTACTACCCAATCCTAGCCATCTTTATCCAAGTCATACCACCAGATTTGAAGCTGCAGGGGAGCCTGCTTTACAACATTTAATAATGGGTTCTGGACAGTGTTCATTTTGTACCTGTGAATGGTTAGGGTTATGGTTGACTCTAGTTCGGAAGACAGACCAGTAGACCCTTTTGCAAAACAAGTTTTCAATATTCGAAGGGAAAATCATAGAAAGGTGGCTATTCATGCAATATTAGCCAAAGATGGCCATTTTTTGCAATAATGGCCCCTTCGTTTCAAATAAAGTTTGAGACCGGGGAAAGGCACTTCATGGAAAAAGTGATGCTCCATTGACAGACATGTCCGTTCTTTGCGAAAATAGCCCTTCGACAATTTAAAGATGTTCTAAGGCTATTCCGACAAAAACGGCGCAAGACGCGACTGAAGCTGGGTTGGCTTACTCTTTTGACCAAAACAACGGACACATTTTATTTTTGGGTTTTTTGAAAATTGGGGCCGGAACCAACGAGGTTTGCCTACGTATCTCACATCTGGACCCGCGTAGTACAGTAAATTTTGACACAACTGGGAGAACATGATATCGACTCATTTTGAAATTCATTTTTCATTTTTCCTTTTTTTTTTTCAAAAAATTCGGCATAGTTTCGGTACACTTCCAAATACCGGGGTTTTCAAAATTAGGTAAATTTTCTATCCAACCTCAATCTTGGTTTTTCTCTTGATTTTCTTTCCTTAGTCGATCAACATGCAAGCCAAACAAGAAAATAAATGCACAAATAGCACGTAAGATGCATCAGGATGGTCTTTTATTTCGGGTACACCTGTCCTAGAATATCCAAAGTCAAATGCATGTGAAGCAAACAAACGCTCCTATTAGGGATCCGGCATGAGGCTATGTTATTCTAGGTTTAAACCTGGGGGTGTGTTCTACACATGGCTTACCCAAGCGGACATCTCAACCCGAGGTGAGGTCAATGTACCAGGAACACGAAAGTCTACCCGGCCTAGTTGTTGATGCGTCCTCATTCTATTTGGTATGAGCTCTAACAGAAAAGTGGGCCACGCGTACGTGTGCACCATATTTTTAGAAGACTTAGAAGGGAAGCGTAAGAAGACAGTTTAATACAATTCAAACAATATCAAAGCGGTAAATGAGCGGCAATTAGCACATTGGGTCCACAAACGCAGTAATATCAACAAACAATAAAGCGAAGTACAGATTACACTACAAGCTCAAATTTTGAACCCTGAACCAGAGATTCTGGGTTCGATCCCCGGCAAAGTCGCCAGAGCTGTCACACCTCCTTTTTCCGAAGAAATAGGGACTTCTTCCGATTAAAGTGACATTCAGAATAGGATTATTTAATTAATCGGAGTCGCCACTTTGGATAATTTTATGGTGTCCCAAGTCGCCGGTTTATTTTAAATCCCAAATCGAGGAAATTTGACTCTATTTAAAGTCTGCGAAACCAGAAGACCGTGTAAGGAATTCTATTAACTCGGGAGAAGATGTTAGACATTCCCGGGTTCCGTGATTTTAGCAGGGTCGCTTTAATCATACCTGGTCTAATTAGATCGTTTAATTACATATTTTAGTACCTATGTGTATTTTATCTTTTACCACTTTAAATGATGATGTTTATGGATTTATCTTGGAAAAGGATCACATTTGTGTAAACCCGTTTTATTTGGGGAGCTAGAATCATGTCACACGTACGTGTACACAACTAATCCCGCTTTATTAATTATTAAAGATTGTTTGGTCAAAGTCGCGCGAACACATACCTTAATTTATTTTGAGAATCGTAATTATAACACGCGAACATGTATACGATAAAGTGCGCGCCGAAAGCAGTGCTACGAATATTTGTAAGTCAGCCAAGTTATTTCAAGACTAATATGAAGTATATCTGCGAAAACTGTTGAAAACTTGAGGAAGACGAGTATACTCGTTTTAAAACAACGAAACCAATTTTGTATGTGAAAGGCGATATCACTGTTTACACACACTCTCATCGTTATTATGGTTAATGCAAAGTTACTGTGCTCAAGAGGCGTAGACATTATTTGTTATCTAAGGTTGGATATCGGTTTCTGCTACTTTAAACAAAATCGAGAGTTTTGGAGCAGGCCAATGCCTTTGGGCCAACCTAAAGCCCGTCTCAGAGTCCACTTGAACTCTTTTGTTATAATTTCATCCATTATAAACGGCCCATTAGCCCACAATCCTATACGATTCTTTACAATCTTATAGATCATCAACAATATGAAAAACCATTTACTATGATAGCATCATAATCATTCAACAAATACCATTTAAGATACTCAGACTTGGAGATCGAAATTATACAAAATAGATAATTTAAATGAATTTACACAACTCTTAATGACAAACAAAATAAACTTAGCATTATACAATCCTTGCATCTAGCTAAGTGTTAGTCGTGACTTCATTAATAGAAAAAATACAAGCACTCATGTTGCTTCTGATTTCATTAACCTCTGTTAAGATACTCAATTCTGGCATATGTGACTTTGCAATACCCCAAACCAGAGTTGCATTTACAAGGATAGCTATTAAGCTAACTTGCAAATCTGCATCTAACTTATCACAATTAAAACAAGTGAAAATAGTAGGTTAATATTCAAATGATTACTACTCTCTAAGATTTCAACACATAAAAGGAAAGCGGAGAGAAAGCATGAATATTTAACTCTCAAACATCACAAATCTATGACGACTCAACATGAACATGGCATGAGCAAATCAAAATTAATTCATGGAGAAAACTGCAGATGAATATTTACATACCTAGAGCAGAGAACAATAGAGAAATGACCAAATAAAGGTATGGAATGCAAAGAGACAAGTTCAGCTACTAATGGAGAGACATCAAGAAACAAGCAGCTTCTTCAACTCAAAAATAGCTTCGAAGACCCAGAAAATGTGCAGCAACAAACAACATTTTTTTTGCGTTTTCTTTTGGAACTTCTTTTTTTGGTTTTGTATCTAGATTGAAACTCAAGAAAAGAAAATTAGGGTGAAGATGAAGGAAGGAATTCAAGTTTCTACAGAGAAATCATTGTAAAAATAAAAAAGAGCTACCGGATCTTTTTAGAGTTTTTTTCCATCTAAAATCAGCGAGTGAGAATGAGGGGAGGTGTTCTTTTTTTATAGAAAGTCAGCATGTGCTATGTGTGAGGGAGAGGGAGTGTGGGAATATTCTGCCAGCTTCCCTAAAAATCAGGAAATTGGTATATTTTGTAACAGAAAAATAGACATATGTACCTTTCTAGGTATTTTCTTTACTCCCAAATCCTTTTAAACTTCTGAAATCTCAACTTTTACCCCAAATTATAAACTTATCTTCCCAATTTAATGTATTTCCTAACTCAGAAACCTCTTAAACAACAAACAAATAGATTCCTTTATTTTTCCATTTCTTTTAGACCCCTGTATTTCCAATTACTACACATAACCATCCCAAAAAAACACTGGTCTTGTTCAAAAAAAAAACTAAGGCAAAAGAACGGAAAAACTAGCTATTCAAATAATTAATTGGCTATCCTTGAAACAATTGAAACTAATTAACATAATCGGACAACTAATCATGCAAATGACAAACAGCTAATTCAAATAAAAAAGAAAAGAGGGGATTACCCTGAAGGGTATGGAACTCGGAGCTCTGACTGATCGGCCGGAATTCGGTGTGTTTCGAAATGGATCGAAACTAACCCAAAATATTTGCTCTGTCAAGCAATCGATTCATGTGAGTCTCGGCCCAAAACGACCAAAATAACAAGGAAATTCAAAACAAATCGGACTAGGTTTTTTTATTTATTCTTTCTGAAATTTGGATCTAAAAATTGACAAATTTTGTGGGGATTTTGGCAAGGTTGGTGGGGGATTAGGGATTAGGGAGGGAATGGAGAATGTAGGGTAAAGATTTGAGGTTGTTTGGGGAGGTGGAAGCCAGCCAGTGGGGATGAGGATTTAGGGGCGGCTAGGGTTAGTTGATGGTGAGAAAGATGAGAGAATGGGGGGTCTTTGGGGTTAGGGGGTCGGCTAGGACAGTTTTAGGGGGGTTAGGGTTAGTTCCCAGCCGTTGGATGGTGGGAGATCAATGACTGGAATTAGATGGGAAAATGGCGGCATTTTGGATTAGTAGTGGGGCTGGACAGGGTGAGGGGAATTAGGCTTGGGCAGCGTGGGTTTGAGGGGGATTTTGGACCAATGAAATTATTGTGGCCCATTTCGAAACCAAACAATACTTTTCTTTCTTTCTCTCTTTTTTCTTGATTTTAAATCCTAATAAAATTAAGTAAAAACCTAAATTAAGTCCTAAATCAAATCTAATTTGTAGAATTAAACTTAAATATCTATTTCTAACATTTAAATAACTAATTAACTAAAGACTAATGAAAGAAAAATGCTAATTTAAAACTAAAAGTAAAAATGACCATTATTTTTGTGATTTTTGCTTAATAATGCAATTAACTCATGTAATTAAATCATAAATGCAATTAAAATCTAAAATGGTATGCAATGAATATTTTAGATATTTTTTGGTATTTATCTATGATTTTAAGATATTAAATGCACAGCTAAATGCAAACAATCAATTAACAGGAAATTCCTAAAAATTCTATAAAATTAAAATGATTAGAAAAAATCTATTTTAGTGGATCTTTAGGAGTATTTTTGTCACGATCCAATTCCATTACAGGTCATGATGGCGTCCAACAATGTTGTTAGGCTAGCCAACACTAATTACACTAGTGGTTTCCCGTTTAAATAGATTAATAAGTAGATAACACTTTCTCATTTGTTGAAAAGATATAGAAATTTGCAAATGGAACATAACTAAACGGAAGAAAATGAGTACAAATCGTGATCATGCAAACAAATCCAAAATCATGAGTCTACTAGTGCGTGCGCCATGGCTGGTGTCACAAGCATGTGGGCATTCTAGTAGAATATACAAATAATACTAGTCCACTGTCTAGAAAAGAAATAGACAAAAATGAACAAAATAAAGACTCCAGCTGCTGTAGAACGGCCGGGAAAGCAGCTCACCGTGAAGTCTCTAAATGCAAGTCAAGCGTGCGCACCGGACTGATAACCAGATGCACCTGCTTCAGATCTTGCACATTCAAGTGCAGAAGTGTAGCGTGAGTACATAAACAACATGTACCCAGTAAGTATCTAGTCAACCTCGAAGAAGTAGTGACGAAGGGTCGACTTCGACACTTACTAGGGGTCAAAAACATAATCATACAGAGTTCTAATTAAGCATGAAATATACAATGATAATAGAGCTCAACAAGAAGTAAGTAAACAAATCCTTCTTCCAAGTAAGAAGCCAAAATCATTTCTCTCATCTATTGCTTTCACCTTTCAAGTCCGTGAAACATTCTTAAATTTAAAAGGAGATTCTGATATCAGTACGCACGAGTTATACCGAGGACGTACAACCCCATCCAAATATACATAATAGCATATTGTGCACTGCCGAAGGTCGATCGGTCCAAACCATGTAATATATCAATAAATCCTGCCGAGCCGAACGGCCCGCTCCCATGAGAGTAGTAGAATTTTACCCCACTCGCGGAATACGTTTGCAAAGCGGTCGGACATAGATTTTCTTATTTAATCATAATATTTCTCAATATATTTTGAAATAGAAAATTCAACATGGAACCTTACGTTATTGAAATTCTCATGCTCCACTTTAAAACCAACAAGTAGTAACATAATCAACAACAGTATCAACAAATCATGGTGTAGGCCTAAATCTACCCGGACATAAGTATGAATAGTAGCTACGCATGGAATCTCATCACATCATGCATGTGTAGCCCCCAAAAATAGACACATTATGATTTAAGTTCACCTAAGGGATTAATTCCCTCTTGCAATGTTAGAAAAGAGACTTACTTCGTCTCAAAGCCCACTTCCCAATTCAAGAACGTGCTCAAACCTCCAAATTTGGTGCCAAACAACTCGGAACTAGGAAAACATTATATAAATTAATCAATGTATGCTCAATATATCATATTCCCACTATTAAAGTGATTAGCCAACCCTACATGCAAGATTCCTCAAATTCACCCCCAGGCCCACGTGCCCGGATTCAGAAATTGTTTGAAGAAAGTTACACATAACCTTAGAAACATAAATATATGATTTTTACTAAGATCCATAACCAATTTCGTGGTCAAATCTCATTTTTATCAAAAACCTATGTTTTCATCTAAACCCTTGATTTTCACTAATTTTTACATGTTAATCTACCCTTAATCTATGTATTTAACTAATGTTGTATAGAAATTAATTACCTCAAAGTGATAGGTGAAAGCCTCCTTCCAAAAGCTCCAAAAATCGCACAAGAGATGAAGTGAAATGAAATAAATGGCCTAAGTCCCGCATTAAGTGAGATGGGGAACAGGCCTCTGATCTCGCATTTGCGACACCAGGATCGCAAATGCGAGTGTCGCAAATATGCGACAAATCCTCACAAACCGAAGCCTGGCTCAAACTTCTATGGTCGCAAATGCGACGGAGGGGTCGCAAATGCGATCACTGTTGAGTTCGCAAATGCGGCTCAGATGTTGAAAATGCGAAAAGTCCCCAGGTTGAGCTCCTTCACAATTACGAAGCTCTTCTCGCAAATGCGAGGTCCGCATTTGCGAACTATTTCTCGCATTTGCGAGACCTGCAACTAGTGCCAAGAAACACCAGAAATCTAGTGTGTTTTCATCCCTTCCACACGTCTGAAACTCACCCGAGCCCTCGGGCTCCACACCAACTACCCACACAAGTCTAATAACCTCATGAAAACTCGCTCGAGCGATCAAAATGCGAAAATAACTTCAAAACTACGAATCGGACGCCAAAACACATGAATTGACTCATGAAGATCAAAAACTTCCAAAAAGACTTCCACTCATCCGATTCCTATCAAATCAACTCGGAATGACACCAAATTTTGCGTGCAAGTATTAAATGACATTACAGAACTATTCCCCCTCGAAATTCTGTTTGTACCTCGATATCACCAAAACCCGTTACAACCAAATTTAAAGAACTTCAAGAACCAACTTTTGAATTTAGGCGCTGAAACGCTCCCAGGTCATCCAAAACCCGAACCGAACATACGCTTAAGTCTGAAATCATCATACAGACCTATTGGAACCGTCAAATACCGATTCTGAGATCGTTTACTAAAAATGTTGACCGAAGTCAAACTTAGCCTTTTGAGGCCAACTTAAGGAACTAATTGTTCCGATTTCAACCCGAACCCTTCCAAATCTCAAACTACCCATCCCCACAAGCCATAAAATAATAAAATCACATACAGGGGGTCTTATTTAGGGGGACATGGTTCTAGAAGGCAAAACGACCGGTCGGGTCGTTACATTCTCCACCTCTTAAACAAATGTTCATCCTCGAACGGATTTAAAATCGTACCTGGAGTGATGAACATGTGAGGATATCTGTTCCGCATGTCCTCCTCAGACTCCCAAGTCGCCTCCTCAACTGGTTGTCCCCTCCACTAGACCTTCACCGCGGAATCCCTCTTGGATCTTAACTAGCGATCCTGCCTATCAACAATGGCAACTGGCTCTTCCTCATAATCCAAGCTCTCATCTAGCTTAATGGTGTTGAAGTCTAACACATGTGACAAGTCGGCGTGATACTTCCGGATCATAGACACGTGAAAAACAAGATGAACCCCTGACAGGCTGGGAGGTAAGGCAAGCTCATAAGCAACCTCCCCTACTCCCCTCAACACCTCAAATGGGCTTATAAACCTTGGGCTCAACTTTCCCTTCTTCCCCAATCTCATAATTCCCTTCATCGGCGAGACCTTCAAGAGAACTTTCTCGCCTACCATAAATGATACATCACATGCCTTCTGATCTGCGTAACTCTTCTGTCTGGACTGTGTTGTGCGAAGTCCCTCCTGAATCAACTTTACCTTTTTTTAAGGCATCCTTCACCAAATCGGTACCATATAACTTAGCCTTGCCGGGCTCAAACCACCCGATTGGAGAACGACATCGCCGACCATATAAGGCCTCAAATGGAGCCATCTCGATGCTGGATTGATAACTGTTGTAAGCAAACTCGGCCAAAGGCAAGAAATGATCCCACTGTCCCCAAAAAGTCAATCACACATGCTCTGAGCATGTCCTCCAAGATCTGAATTGTCCGCTCTGTATACCCGTCGGTCTGTGGATGAAACGTAGTGCTGAGCTCTACACGGATCCCTAACTCGCTCTGTACGGCTCTCCAAAAATGCAAATAAACTGAGGGAATCTATCTAATATAATGGAAACAGACACACCGTGCAACTGAACTATCTCCCGGATATAAATTTAGGCCAATCTCTCTGAAGTATAAGTAGTTGAAACTGGAATGAAGTGTGCTGACTTGGTCAACCTGTCAACAATGACCCAAACTGCATCAAACTTCCGCAAAGTCCGCGGCAACCCAACTACGAAGTCCATA
>MDKI01241852.1:0-12498 GCA_005239505.1 Nicotiana paniculata
TTAAATATGAAAGATTTGACCAAGTTTTGACTTTTTAGTATTCGATCTCGGATTTGGATTTTTATGATTTGCTTAGATCCGTTAGGTGATGTTTTACTTGGGAGCGCGTCCGTAATGTGATTTGGAGGTCCGTGGTAAAATTAGGCTTGAATTGACGAAATTAAAAATTTGGTGTTTCTCGGTCGACAGTGGAAATTTTGATATCGAGGTCGGAATGGAATTTCGAAAGTTGGAATAGGTTTTTTTGTGTCATTTGTGACTTGTATGAAAACTTTGAGGTTAATCCGACTTGATTTGATAGGTTTCGGCATCAAATATAGAAGTTGGAAGTTCTAGTTTCATTAAGCTTGAATTGGGTTGTGATTCACGGTTTTAGCATTGTTTGATGTAATTTGAGGCATCAAATAAGTTTTTGTCATATTAAAGGACTTGTTAGTATACTTGGTTGGGGTCCCATGAGGCTCGGATAAGTTTTGGAAGAGTTTTTGGAAGATTTTGGCGTTTTGAGCATAAGCATGTAATCATTCAAAGGTCCATTTTTAGTCCTAGAGATCGAAATTTAATTTGAGACTTCCGGGATTTTGATAATGAATTATAGGAGTGATCTGAAAAGTTTGGTCTAATTTCATCAAGTCGCGATTGGGTTTTTGACGCGAAACATGAGTTAATTGTTTAACGAGTGAAATGGGTATCACACTGAGCAAATGAGCTCCAAATTGAGTTTCAAGGAAGAGCTATGTTTGTATTATTATTTGTGACTCATAGGAACAAGAATCATCAAATTCCGAGTTCGTATGATGGAGTTAGAGCCTTTTTAGTGAAAATAAACATTGCTGGTGCAACAAGATCTGGTGCGCACCTGTAGCGACCATACTTGGCACTTTTAGCGACGGGATTTGGGCTTTTAGCGACCAGATTCGTGTTTTTATTGAGCTGTCTTGTTTTTTAAGCTCATTTCCACATTTTTGGACGAAAAGAACTTGGGGCGAGTTTTGAGCGAGAAGTCGTGGAAAATATTGAGGTAAGTCACTTGTGACCATTTCTACTCCATAATATTGAATTATCATCGAATAATCCGACTAGATTACATGTTTTTGAGGTGTAAATTGGGGAAGTTAGGGCATGGGAAATTGGAGACTTTAATTGAGGAATTGAAGGGGCAATTGTGGTCCGATTTTGATGTTCTTTGTATGTATAGAATCGTGGGAGAATAAGGATTCCGGTTTTGTAATCTTTATCAAATTCCGAGACGTGGACCCGGGGGTCGGGTTTGGCCAATTTCGGGATTTGTGCCTAATCTTGATAATTTTCGAATGGGTTTCGTCTCCCTAGCATATATTGATGTTATTAATCTGGTTTTAGTTAGATTCGGAGCATTCGGGAGCTGATTCAAGGGGCAAGAGCATCGCGAAGTAGTTTTCGGGCCGGTTTGAGGTAAGTAATGATTGTAAATCTTGTCCGGAGGGTATGAAACCCCGGACTTCACACTGTATCACTATTTTGGAGTGGCACTCATACTAGATGACGAGTGTCTGGCGTATACCAATGGAGATTGTGACTTGGTCCGTCCTGTAGCAACTGTTAAGTTGCGTATTTGATTATAAACCATATGATATTTCATGTTTAAAGATTATTACTATGTTTTGGGCTGAATGCCATACTCGGGCCTCGTGCCATGTGTTTAGACCCCTTGGGGGATTTTTACTGCTATTACTCACTGTATTGACTTATAATTTACACTCAGTCATATTATGCTTACATTTACACTACTTTGATGCATAAAATGATATTTTTGGGTCGAGTACCCCATTTTACTGATAGCCCGAGTGGCTTTTGAGAGGTTTCTGACTGAGTGAGGCCGAGAGCCTGTAGGAGCCCCTCCAGAGTCTGTACACCCCCAGTAAGTGCAGGTACCTACTGAGTGCGAGTGTCGAGTGCTGAGTGACGAGTGATTAGGAGGCATGAGTGGCTATGAGGTTGCCCGAGGGGCTGATTACGAGAGATTGTGAGGCATGCTGAGGGACTGATTCTGAGTGATGTTATGCCCGAGGAGCGGCTTATTATTCATGTTTTTGCCCAAGTGGCTACTTATGATTCATATCATTTTACACTAAACTTCTTGGACACTTTATTGAAACTGTTGGAAATTACATTTTTTTCAAAGGATTTTCACTGAAATCGGATTTTTAAGCGTGATGATTTAACATATACACTGTTGGAATGAAAGACTGTGCTTATTGTAAATTTATGATTTGACTTTATGTGTTTCTTACTGCTCAGACCTGATTTATTTTCATTACTACTGAGTTGGCGTACTCACAGTACTCCCTGCACCTTGTGTGCAGATCCAGGTGCTAGGGCGGAGTGAGCTGTCTATCTGTTTCAGAGACTTCTCGGAGATTTTACGAGGTAGCTGCACGCGTCCGCAACCCTGCTCTCTCCTGCTTACTATTATAGAGTTTATTTTCTAGACTTGTATATTTTCTATAGATGCTCATGACGAGTGACTCCGGGGTCTTGGGGTTGTATTTTAAACATATGGTGTAGCTTTTTCTGTTTAAAAGGTAATTTAAATGAAACCTTTACGGGTTATCAATTTAGAAGTGATATAAATGAAAGATTCTTTACGCTGAGTGTTAATTTGGCTGTCCTAGTTCCACGATAGGCGCCATCACGACTAGTTTAGATTTGGGGTCGTGACAGACACTCACTGGACTAAATGACCTGAACAAGTATAAGTGTGGAAATAACAGAGTATGATATCTATATGAAACTACGCATAATGAAAATATTACGGAAATTTGCAGTAAGAAAGGAAAACAACAACTAACAATGGAACACCACAATAATGACACAGTAGAATTAACGGAACACAGTCTAAATCTGGTGATCACAAATAAAGGAAGGACAAGTAACAACTCAACAAAAACGACCGATTTCACACCAGGTTTTAACCAATAAACTCCATGAAGTACCGAACCTTAAAATATTCACAACTGACGGGTCCCAATTCCTAAGCCTAACACTTGGCATCCTGTGCTCTCATTACAATTTATAACCGCACCGATGACTCACGTGCCAAATAGAGACATTCTCACATAGAAGCCAAGTAAACAAGGGTGTGCATCTATACTCAACAATATCAAGAAACCTCTTAACAGATAAGAGTGCTTAATTACATGCATGCTTGTGCAAGTGTCCTAATATAGCTCATGCCAGCTAGAAAGTATAGGAAAAGAAATGGATAACACGCAGAATGTTTTCCCACAACTTTTCACAAGATAAAGCTCACACACGTAAGTGTACCACTACATAAATATCAACAACAAGAATGCCCCCAGGCCATCACAACTCATAAAAAATCAATCCCTAACATAGTACACCTTGTCTTGCCGCGTGTGCAATAATAAAGTGAATGTCCGCCTTGTCACGCCACACGTGCATAATGATGTTCCCACCTTGTCTCGCCACATGCGCAAACCCACATATATATAGCTTGCCTTGTCACGCCACATGTGCAAATATCAATAGTAACAATAGCATGACATCAACCTCGTGCAACCCCATAACAACAACCGCACGACAGAAGCCTCGTGCATCACAATAACAAGTACAACAACAACAATGATAATAATACAAGGGTACAACAAATAAATCAACTCAGAAATTCTAGAACTCAAAGAAATGGAAGAACTAATTCACAAGGAGTAGCCACAATAGAGAATGCTATTCATAATAAGAACAACTCAACAAGAAAGGAAATACTGTGTAAAAGCGGTCAACAATGTACAGTTCCACAATATCTAACCTTCTTTTAAGGTTGGGAAATTTCGAAAGAGATACAACAAATCCAATTAAGGATAAGCAGCGGAAAGATAATCATAACCTAAATTAAGGCTAAACAATTACAGAAGAGATAATAATAATTTCAAATAAAGATAAGTGGTTATGAAAAGATAACATGTCAATAGAAGAGGTAAAACTCTTCAGTTAAGTCACATAAGAATCAAATAGGCAATAAGAATGGATTATGAAGCAATTAATCCCAATTAGCAGGTAAAGTGAAGCTAGTAATTAAGAAAACATAATCAAAACGAAAACAACTTCATACTCAATGAATACAAGAACCTAAGAACCCTAAAAGGCCAACTTTCCACAAATAAGCCCGAGCAAGTACTCGTCACCTCACGTACACGGACTATAATTAGCATAGAAGACTCAAATACTAAGGGGTAGTTCCCCCATACGAAGTTAGGCAAGATACGTACCTCAAAGAAGACAGACAAACCGATACTCAAAAATGAACTTCTCAGGTGAAATGACCTTCAGACAGCTCAAATCTAGCCAAAATAACTTCAAAGCATAAATAAAACCTATAAGAAACTAATCCGGATCATAAATCCTCAATCTTTATCAAAATCTAAAGATCGATCCAAAAGTCGACCCCGATCCCGCACCTCGGAACCCGACAAATATTATAAAACCCGAACACTCATTCCGATACGAGTTCAACCATACTAAAATTTCAAATTCCGATACCAATTCGTCCCTAAAATCATGATTTTTTCATTTTTGAAAGTTTTCTTCAAAATCCTTCCTTTTACCTCAACTCAAAAGACAAATTAAATGGTAAAAATAAAGATAAAATTATGAATTATAATAAATTCTAGGTGAAGAAAACTTACCTAATCGATTTTTTTGAAAATCCCACGATGAATCGCTCAAAATCAAGCTCTACAAGTCAAGATATGATAAAAATGGCCAAAACCTTGATTTGGAAGATATATTCTGCTACCCAGATGTTAAAGCATCGCGAACGCGGAAGAAAGATCGCGTTCGCGAAGAAGAAAAATGAGTGATGCCCAGTTGTGTTATGCAAACGCGACAACAGACTCGCGAACACGGAGAGGAAAAATCGATCGCCTAGGAATTGAGCTACGCGAACGCGAGAACAGCATGCGAACGCGAAGGAGAAGAAAACACACTTACACATTCGCGAACAAAGGATGCGAATGCGAAGAAGGAAAATATGTCAGGTCAGCAGAAGACTACACGAATGCAAAAGGAACTTTGTGATCGCGAAGGGGAACATCAGACACCAGAAACCAGCAATTCAAAACCAGAATAAATAGCCTGTAGCCCATCCGAAACACATTCGAGGCCCTTGGGATCCCGTCTAAACACACCAACAAGCTTCATAACCTAACACGGACTCGCTCGAGGTCTCAAATAACATCAAAAAATTTCGAAATATTAATCGCACCATGAATCGAAATTATGAACTTCCAAATCTTCCAACTTCTAAAACTCATGCCGAAACCTATCAAATAAACCCGGAATGACGTCAAATTTTACAGGCAAGTCCCAAATGACATAACGGATCTTTTCCAACTCTCAAATTTCATTCCGACCCCGATATCACCATGGTCAACTCTTTGTCAAACCTCCCAACCTTCCAAATTTCAACTTTTTCCAACTTTCACCGAAATACTCCAAATTACCCTAGGGACCTCCGAATCCAAATCCGGACGTACGCCTAAGTCCAAAATCATCATACGAAGCTTTTGAAATCATCCAAAACCCATTCCCGAGTCTTTTACACAAAAGTCAAATGCCAATCAACTCTTACAGGTAAAGCTTTCAAAACTTGAATCCTTTTTCCGATTTGACTCTGAATCATCCGGCATGTGAGCTCGACCATGCACGCACGTCAATACACATAATACTAAGCTTCTCAAGACCTTATTCTGCTAAAAGGGACTTAAAACTCTTAAAATAACCAGCCGGGTCGTTACATTGTCCTTCCTTCAAAAGATAGAAAAATCAAATAAGGCAAAAAAAAATCAAGACAAACACCTAACAACTTGTATTCATGTGGCTGCTTGGAAAGGCCATTTCAATCTCATTGAAGCCCTTATTATCTAAATGAAACAAAATTCATGTCAATATGGGCTCGAAATCGAAGGTGGTGGCATTACTAAACCAACAACTTCCAGTGGCGAAGCCACATGCTCACAACTTGACCATCCTTCATTGGAAAATTGCACTGTGTATATAGACAAAATATTACGCTTTATAGATGTATAACACATATTGAACACATTTTGTCGGGAACTGTTTTTCACTTCTTTTAAAAATTCTTAGTTTCGCCACTGAAAGCAACCCATCCGGAACTGCTAACGATTCCCAACAACAAAGGAAGCATGGCTTTGCACGAAACTGTAATGTGTAAGGATTACAGGGTGGTGGAACTGTTAGTTAAAGAAGATGCTGATTTCACATATCGGCCCAACACAGTTTCGAGAAGTCCATTATTTCTAGCTATGGAGAAAAAATATAACATTTTTGTTGAATTGATCTTGAGTCAAGTGCAGTGGCGGAGTCAAAATTTTTATTAGGGTGTAAAAATATATAAAAGTAAACATATCAGAAAATTAAGGGGAGTAAACACATAGTATACATATATATAAATATATATTTTATCTATCTACATAGTGTATTTTTTCCGCGAAGGGGTGTCCTTTGACACCCCCACCCTATAAGGTGGCTCTGCCACTGCTTACTTGGAGGAACAACAACAATAACAACTGTAACGACTTGACCGGTCGTTTTGAGCATTAGCGCGTCGTACGGCAGCTTGGGATCATGAGCAGCTCCGTTACAGATATTATGACTTGCAGGTGTAGTCGGAATTTAAGTTCGGAAAGTTTAGAGTTGATTGGGAAAGAAAATTCTCGTTTCAGAAGCCTTAAGTTGGAAGAATAAACTAAGATTGGAACTTTGAGTAAACGACCTTCGAATCAAAATTTGAAGGTTCCTGAAGGTTCGTATGATTTCGGACTTGGGCGTATGTCCGGATCGGGATTTGGATAACCCGGGAGAGTTTCAGCGT
This sequence comes from Nicotiana paniculata, assembly GCA_005239505.1. NCBI lineage: Eukaryota > Viridiplantae > Streptophyta > Magnoliopsida > Solanales > Solanaceae > Nicotiana > Nicotiana paniculata. Next base: position 6,893 of record MDKI01241852.1, read on the forward strand.
ATATTGTGGAAGTCAGCATTTTTGAAGAAATTTCCTAAGTTTGGCTTTAAGCGCATTTCAATGATATTGATGTCCGTTTGGGATCCGAGCCTAGCAATAGCTCCGTATGGTGATTCTGGAGTTGGGAGCGCGATCGGAAGTGAATCTGGATGCCCGTAGCTCATTTTGAAGTCATTTGGCTAAAGATAGAAATTTGAAGGTTTTTGAGAAATCCGATCGGAAGTGGAAATTTTTATGTCAGGGTTGGAATGCAATTCTGGAAGTTGGAGCAGGTCCATAATGTCGAATATGACTTGTGTTCAAAATCTGGGGTCAATCGAACGTGATTTGATAGGTTTCGGCATCAGATGTAGAAGTTGGAAATTTCTAAGTTCATAAAGTTGGAATTTGGGTGCGATTAGTGGTTTCGATGTTGTTTGATGTGATTTGAGGCCTCGAGCAAGTCCACGTTATGTTTTGGAACAGGTTGGTATAATTGGACGGGGTCCCGGGGGCCTCGGGTGGATTCCGGTTGGTTAACGGATCAAGTTGAGAGTTTGAAGAAGGTTGGAATTTGCTATCATCTGGTGTGACCGCACCTGCAAGGATTTGGCCGCAGGTGCGGAGCCGCAGGTGCGAAGAAGTGGTGGTGTCGCTGGGAGCGCAGGTGCGATGGTATTTCCGCACCTGCGAAGTCGCAGATGCGGGCTGTGGGGCGCATGTGCGAAGTTGGCTTGAGCTGAGGAAAGTCACAGGTGCGGAGGTTTGGTCACACCTGCGGAATCGCAGGTGCGAAAAATGGCCTAGGTAGAATGTTTTAAAACCGAGAATTGTTGGCCATTTCTTCATTTCTTCTTTGGTTTGGTCAATTTTGGGGGAGCTTCAGGAGATGGTTTTCGTCAGGAATCACAAGGTAAGTAACTCCTTCATGTTTCTAAGTTAAATACAAGGTTATTGCATGGAATTATACATGAAAATTGTGGAAAAATTTGGAAAATGATGAAGAAAACCTAGAAATGGTAATTTGGAGTTTTAGCCACGAATTTGAGCATGAAATGTAGAGTAAATTGTATATTTGAACTAGTAAAGCTATGGGTAGAATTTATCTTCGAGAAATTTTGGAATCCGGGCACGTGGGCCCGAGGGAATTTTGGTCAATTCACTAAACGGAGTTGGGAAATTATATAATTTGAATTGTTGCAAATATTAGAGTATATTTTCATTGGTTGTCGTTATTTGGATAGTTTTGGGGCGTTGTGCGTCGATTTGAGTCATCGGAAGGGCTTGGAGGCCGATTATGGAATTTCGGAGCGAGGTGAGTCTCTTTTCTAACTTTGTGAGGGGGAATTGTACCCCTAGGTGAACCAAATGAATACATGTTATTGATTGCGGGGGCTACGTACGCACGAGGTGACGGGAGTCCGTGCGTAGCTACTATTATGCCATGTTCGGGTAGTCTAGGACCCACTAGCATGCTTTATTATTATACTGATGACCTCGTCAATGATTTATCATGTGATGCTTTCAATTATTATTTAAACCTCCGAGAAGGATAGAGTTTACTTTCTTAATCACCTAGAAGGAAAATTGATTCTTCCCTGGATAATTGTTTTTCGGATAAATCTATAAGAGTTTGGAACCCTGTCGAAATTGGCAAGTAAATCTCCAGAAAGGTTTTAAATACTATTCTCATATTTATTAAAAGGAGAATTTTATCACTTCATAGAACAACTAATTTTTCTGATAAAAAAATGTGGTTTATTGTTGTGAATATGTGTAACTTTGGGTGCCTGAGTCGCACGTATGATTCGCGAGCAGGATGACCCTGTATTTATGTATATTTATACGGGGACCCGAGTCGCAGGTATGATTCACGAACGGGGTAGCCCTAGTATTATGTTAACCGCGTCGCATGTTCGATTCGCGAGCGGGACAAATAGATGCATCTATGGTTCGGGCCGCTCGACCCTCGGCAGTTCACAGTTTATTATTGTTGGTTCGCGTTGTTCAACCCTCAGCATTGCTTGCGCATGATATTTACTGCGTATTTGCTGTGATTTTGCCTGATTACTGGACTGAAATTTTAAGTTGTCAACTGAAATGACAGAGATGTAAAGTTATTAAAGATTTTTGGAAGAAGTTGTTCCTTCTGATTGATTATTTGTTATTTGATCAAATCACCCATGTTGATTAATTGATATTAATATGATGAAGATTTAAAGTATTAAATGTGAAAAGAGTTGATATTATTTATTCCTGATTTTAATAAATTGCCTATGAGAATCATGCCTAGGATCACACTTTAATATACTAAATTAACCTCTAGCAAGTGTCTAATTCGACCTCTCATCACTACCTCTCTGAGGTTAGGTGGGCAACTCACTGAGTACACGTTGTTTTCGTACTCATGCTACACTTGTTGTGCATTTTTATTGCACAGGTACTTTCATAGCGTTGTGGCGGATTTGGAGACTTAGGCGAGCTTCATCATTCGGAGACGACCCGCAGTCGGCAGAGTCTTCCTCTATGTATTGTATTTTCATTTTTATTCCTTGTCCAAGTTGTATTTCGGACAATCTTTGCAGAAATTGTAAAATTCTTAGAAATTGCTCATGCACTTGTGTCACCGGGTTCTGGGATGTGTTTGGGATGTATTTTATAAAAATGGAATATTAAACTGTCGTATTTACTTTGCGGATTTTATTCGGTTATCATGTAATAAAGTGAAAGTTAATGATTTCAAAAATGCTAAATTAGGAAATTTAACTTAAATATTTAATGATTGGCTTGCCTAACAATGGCGTCCGGCGCCATCACGACCTTATAGATATTGGGTCGTGACAACAACAAACCCAGTGATATCAAATGAATGAGGTTTGGGGAGGGTAGTGTGTACCCAAACCTTACCTCTACCTTATAAAGATAGAGAGGTTGTTCTGATAGACCCTCGGCTAAAGTAACAGTAGAGATAAGATAAAGAAACCAAGTAGAAAACAAAGGTGACAACAATGTATTATGGCGACGAGCGTGAATGTCATCACCCTTGCTTGGAGGAAACGAATTTAAAGTGGTTGGTAACGTTATTTAATACTCCATACTCGGTTTATGAAAGAAACGAAGATTTTATGTTATTTGTTAATGCATATATAGGCAATAAGAATGAATTTGAGAAAGATGAAGAGTAGTTCCTCATGGCTTCTCTCACGACCCAAAATCTATTAAGGTCGTGATGGCGCCGGGCACCATGGTCAGGCAAGCCAATCATTAATTAGTTGAAATAAATTCATGTTTTAACATTTTTGAAATCATTACCTTTAACTTATTACGTAATAACTAAACAAAAATCCGTTAAGTAAATACGACAATCTAATATTCCATTTTTATAAAATACATCCCATACACATCCCCTAGAACCCGGTGTCACAAGTGCATGGGCAATTTATAAGAATTTTACAATTTTTACAAAGCTTATCCGAAATACAAGTGGACAAGGAAATTAAAATAATGTAATACAATACGAGGGAGACTCCGTCAGCTGCCGATCGCCTCCGGATGATACAGCTCGCCTAAGTCTCCAAACCAGCCACATCATTGTGAAAGTACCTGTGCAATAAAAATGCACAGCAAGTGTAGCATGAGTACGAAAACAATGTGTACTCAGTAAGTCGCCCGCCTAACCTCAGAGAGATAGTGACGAGAGGTCGAATTAGACACTTGTTAGAGGTCAATTTAGTATATTCAGGTGAGACACTAAGCATGAATGCCATAGACAATTTATGAAAATCAAGAATAAATAATACCAACTTCTTCCACATTTAACACTTTAAATCTTCGTCATTTCAGTTGACAATTTAAATCATAATCAGGGATAAGAAACATCAGTCTTATTTCACATTTTACACATAATATCTCCTTCCTCATAACTGGAAATTAAAACTTCCTTAGGCCGATAAACATGTATAAATCACAGCAAATCCGCAGTAAATATCATGCGTAAGCAATGCCGAGGTTCGACGGCCCAAACCAACATAAACATAAACTGTGCACCGCCGAGGGTCGAACGGCTCAAACCATAGATGCATCTATTTTCCCCGCTCGCGAATCAATCATGCGACGCGGTCAACATAATAATTAATAAGGCTAACCTGCTCTCGAATCATACCTGCGACTCGGGTGCTCATATGTACACCTATTCACATAATAGATCCGCATTTTTATCAAGAAAACAACTTCTCAGGAAATGATAAAATCCTCTTAAAGGAACACGAAAAAATAGCATTTAAATCTTTGTTTTGAAACTCATTTGTCAAGTTTAACAATATTCAACAATACAAACTTATCAGGTATACAATTATCCACGGAGGAAATCAATTCTCCTTCTATATGATTAAGAAAATAAACTCTAGTCTTCTTAGATATTCAATTACTATTTCGATTATGTTAGCGGTCTAGTATTACTGGCAAGATCACATGTACAACAGGTAAGGCATGCTAGTGGGGCCTAGACTACCCGGACATGGGTTAATAGTAGCTACGCACGAACCCCCGTCACCTCGTGCGTACGTATCCCCCACAAATAGTAGCACTTATTTAGTTAGTTCACCTATGGGGACAATTCCCCCTCACAAAGTTAGAAAAGAGACTTACCTCGCTCCGAAATTCCATAACCGACTTCCAAGCCCTTCCTACGACTCCAATGGATGCATAACGCCCAAAACTATCCAAATAACGACAAACCAATGAAATTATACTCTAGTATTTGTTAACAATTCAAATTATATAAATTCCCATCTCCGCTCAAAGAATTGACCAAAATTCCCTCGGGCCCATGTGCCCGGATTTCGAAATTTCTCGAAGATAAATTCTACCCATAGCTTTACTAACTCAATTATACAATTTATTCTAGTTTTCATGCTCAAATTCATGGTAAAAGTCCAAAATTCCGAATTCTAGGTCTTCCCTAATAATCCCAAATTTGTACTAATTTTCCATGTCTAAATCCATGCAAGATCATATATTTAACTCAAAAATAGGAAGATCACTTACCTAGTGTTGCTCGGTGAAAATCTCTCCTTAAGCTCTCCAAAATCGTCCAAACCAAATGAAAGAAATGGGCCAAAACTCGTGTTTAAAACAATCTGCCCAGGCTTCATCGAGTTGTACCTTGCGTTGTGCAGGTTGTACATCCTATTACAATTTTCTCTTGTTGTACACCTTCTGTTAAAACGCCCATAACTCCTTGTAGAAATATCTAAAGGAAAAACAGTTTGAATATTTAGAAACTAGACTCGAAGATATTTAATTTGATAGGTTCTACACCATATAACTCTTTATATATTCCGAGATATGAGCTTCTAAAGTCGGCTCCATGCATCAGAAAATTCTGTCAAAACTGCTCCACCAGCCATCTTCAATCGATCATAACTTTCTGATAAAATGTCCAAATCATTAATGGTTTACCTTTCTGGAAACTAGAATGCAAGGGAAACATATTTTATATTTTGCAAAGTTTCATATTCCTTATAGATTTTTATATATACACCTCCAAAGTTAGCTCTTTGATACATCAGTAGCTGTCCAAAACAGATATGCAGCAGAAATTTCAGCAGCTATTTTGGCCCGAAATC
>ML310993.1:0-165746 GCA_005239505.1 Nicotiana paniculata
TATATATATATATATATATATATATATATATATATATATATATATATATATGAACGTGCATTGCATGTTAATAATGGCACGTGATAATTTAAATATTTATTTATATGAAGAAATAATAAAATTTAATTAATGAGATAATTTTTATGTATAATAATACAATAATCATCTAAATACCGAAAAATAATGTTACATTAGCATAATACGTGAATTTAAAATAAAAAGGACATCATCAAAACTTACACAAATGATCAATTTTGTCATTTAGTTAGATAATTACGTATTATAGTTAAAAGTATTTAATGTGATGGTATCTTAATAACGAACACTTCTTTATGGATAATATTTTTTGTGTATGCTTCCTCCTAATGCTTTGGTTGCTCTGCCTTAACCAAAACACTTGTTGTCGATCTTGATATCCCTCTTGAAAGTACAACATACAATTGTTCGTGCAAGAAATATATTGCGGTAAATATAGTCTAATATTTAGGATATTTGTCCTTGTGTTTTATTTGTTATATTTTCAAAACATAAACATACTAAAAATTATTTTCACACAAATTTAAAAGGATATTCCTTAGTTTCGGAAGACGAAAGTTGAATTCAGGAATAAGAATATACTTAGAAGCACATTGACCAGTATCATAAATTTTACATATATGACATTATGTCAAAAATTCTATATACCATATGTGTGCTATTACATAAATTATTCGGCGTATCTAAATTTTTCAATAGCGTGACGGGCATATTTATTTTTTTCAAAGAATACCTTTAAATAATAGAAGATCAATTTTAACTTAGTCTATTATATATACAGTGACACTAACATATGTAAGAAATAATAAACTTGACAACAAACATGTATGGTAGAAGGTCATTTGGTATTAAAGTATTTAAGTATTTAAGTATTCTTCTTGGTAGTAATTATTGGTATCATTTTCTGCTGAGTCAAAACTGAAAGACATTTTATTTTTATTATAAAATTTTACAATCAATCTTTTATTTAGTTGATCAACATATTCATTTCTTCTAGAAAAGATATATTTTTAATTCTTTCATGTGATTTGCACAAATTGTGTTTTAATCTAGTGATAGTTTAAAAGTATTTAATGTGATGGTATCTTAATAACGAACACTTCTTTGTGGACAATATTTTTTGTGTATGTTTCCTCCTAATGATTTGGTTGTTCTGCCTTAACCAAAACACTTATTGTCGATCTTGATATCCCTATTGAAAGTGCAACATACAATTATTCGTGCAAGAAATATATTACGGTAAATATAGTCTAATATTTAGGATATTTGTCCTTGTGCTTTATTTGTTATATTTGCAAAACATAAACATACTAAAAATTATTTTCACACAAATTTAAAAGGATATTCCTTAGTTTCGTAAGACGAAAGTTGAATTCAGGGATAAGAATATACTAAGAACCACATTGACCAGTATCATAATTTTTGCATGTATGACATTATGTCAAAACTTCTATATACCATATGTGTTCTATTAAATAACCTATTCGGCGTATCTAAATTTTTCAATAGCGTGCCAGACATATTTGTTTTTTCAAAAAATACCTATAAATAATAGAAGATCAATTTTAACCTAATCTATTATATATACAGTGACACTAACATATGTAAGAAATAATAAACTTGACAACAAACATGTATGGTAGAAAGCCATTTGGTATTAAAGTATTAAAGTATTTAAATATTCTCCTTGGTAGTAATTATTGGTATCATTTACTGCTGAGTCAAAAACTGAAAGGCATTTTATTTTTATTATAAAATTTTACAATCAATCTTTATTTAGTTGATCAACATATTCGTTTCTGCTAGCAAAGATATATTTTTGATTCTTTCATGCGATTTGCACAAATTGTATTTTAATCTAGTGATAGAAATATTTCTCTTATTAAATGCACTAATATTACCGTTGGGATTGATAACCAAGTGTCCAGGAATTTTTTATTAGATGCTCTTATTAGTTCATATCTTGTTTAGAATATTTAATCATAATTATAATTTTATACACCATAAATTTTATTTTCAAAGAGTAAAAGATTGATATAACATTTCCTCTTTTCGATCTTTATGATTGAAGAATCCTTAGTGATATTGACTCTTACCAACCATTTTTTTCTCTTTCTCACACATTTATATTCTTAGATAGTTTCTTATTTATTGTTTAATAATTTTTGGGTATTTTTTAATATTACACGAAAAAAGAGATTATCTTTGAGATGATACGAAGTTAATCATATTGATCCTAAATGATACAAGAGTGTATAATAGCGATTAACATGTATTCGAAGTTAAACGAATCAAGGATGTTGTAACTCGTATTTTTGGGTAAGCCTAGGGGTGCTTGATATTCTCAAGAGGTCGTGTTTTAAGGTATTTGAATCATATAATATCCGTATCATAGTTTTGAAGTCAAACGAGTTATGAAACAAAAGTCGACAAGAGTTGTCGCAACTTAGGTTCATAGTTTTACTTAAATTTGAGGTCAAATGTTATTAAGCTTTTATCCCAATATACTTGGAATTACAGGGTGATATACTCACCAAATTGGATATCTATTAGTCTATTTTCCAACGCATTAAACTTCTTATCAATACGACATTGGAGTAGATAGATATACACATTTTCGCGAGACTGCACTAGCTCCTAAGTGACAAGTAGGTGGGTCACCTACTTGGTTAAATGATAGCCCAAAAAGAGGCAATTTTGGGTCATCCAAAGAGCCCATTAAAAGTCTTATCTCCTGAAATATATCCCTCATTATATTTTACAAATAACCAGACCTAAACCCCTGCAAACTTCCTCCCAAAAATTATCCACAAACCCTAATTTATTTTCCCTTTCTTTCAAGTTCAAATTGGGGGTAAACCCTAGAGTTTGAAGAACCAAGATAAGGGCTAAGTTATCCAGCAAGTAAGGTAAGTTTACTGCTCTCTTTAATCCATTTTTTTGTGCTGTAAGTTCATGGTAATTCGTTTTATACTTGTAAGAACTCACGGGACGGTGATCGGAAGCCGTGAGTTCGAGTTATTCACTTGTAGCGGACTGTTTTGTGGACTGTTTTGTCTTGTTGTTGTGCTGCGTGTTTTACTACTGTATTGTGGACTTTTGGAGGAGAAAGGGTGTGGATAAACATCATATAGATGTAGGGTTGTGGGCTGGTCGTTCTTCGTAATATTTCCGGGTCGTTTGACACGACTACGGTGGTCGTCTTATGTATGAAGTTATTAGGCTGTGTGTGGACTGTTTTGGGAGGATCAATTTAATTATTATTGATGTTGTTTGGGCTGTTTAGTGATTTTTTTGACTTATGTGAAGTCATATATATAGGGGATGTGTTGCCCATTTCATCGTAAAATACGTTGTGGTCGATACACAATAGTTATGACGCTTAAATGATAACGATAGTGTCGTTTCTCTTATTGTAGACTAAGGAGTCGTGACAATTGCATAGCTTAAGATTGGGACAGTATATACAAGGTATGTGAGGATATCTCTTCCTTCTTTTTCACGACTCCGATTTTACATAATGAAATGAACGAGCTTCCAAAGATACTCTACTCTTAGAAGCTAGCAGTACTTACATTGTTTCCCTTCTTATGGAATAATTGATGTTGAGGTTGCTCCTCTTATTCTTATGTTATCAATGTTGTTGGTACNATACCGAATCGCACTATAGTCGGTCGGGTATGGCACCTATTGTGCAAACACTGATCAGTTGGGTTTACCGAGTCCTCTTTGACGCCGGGTATGATATGATGATGATGCCCAGATAGGCGGATGTTGATACGATAATGATGATGCCCATAGAGGTGGATGTTTTTAAAAGATTATGTATATATATGTATCATGCATTTAATGTTACTGTCTCTTAGAAGCACTCAGATGTTACAGGTTGTATCTTATCTACCTCTCTTTACATTATTGTTCATATTTATATTGACCTGCCTTACATACTCAGTACATTATTCTTACTGACATCCTTTTTATTTGTGGACGCTACATGTCATGTTGCAGGTCCTAATAGACAGGTAGATGCAGTTCCCCCACCACAGTAGGCTTTCCAATTCAACGGTTATAGGCGAGATCCCTTCTCCGAACTTGCCGTGGTCTTGGTATGCATTTTTGTTATAGATATTATGGGTATGTCTGGGCCCTGTTCCGACTATGTTGCATTACTTATGCTCTTTTAGAGGCTCATAGACAGGTGTCGGGTTATGTATAGTTTGGTATGCCTTGTCGGATGATTTTTTTTGTATAGTTTTTCATGGAAGCGTGGTAGCTCCTAACTTATATATAGTTTCTTGGAAGTCTTGTTATCCCATGTTATCCATGTTCATTCCATTATCTATCATTGTTTGGTGTTCATAATCCATATCTACCACTTATATTGATCTCGTCGGCCCTTAAAGATAATAAGAAGATTAGATAAAATGTGCGTTGGTGCTCGGCAAGAATGGCCCGGGTACAAGTCATGATCCTCCAGTTTGGGTCGTGACACATAACTCACGGACTACTATGATTTATCTACAAGTATTTGGATGAAGGAAAAATATACAATTGTTTATGAACCAAAGGAAAACAGTAAAATGATCAGATAGGAGGGGACTCTAGGAATCTGCGGATGTCGGCAGATCTACTTTCGGTCTTCAGGTAAAGAAGTCAACAGTGAAACTCGGAATCAGCTAGGACCGACACTTGGATCTTCACAGAAAGTGCAAAGTGCAACATCAGCACAACCGATCTCATATACTGGTAAGTGTCGAGCCTAACCTCGGCGAAGTAGTGACGAGGCTAGGACAAGACACCTACATATAGCTTGTACAGTATAATCATACCAGTAGCAACAATAGTAATAAAAGAAATAGAGCAGGCAATAATGGTAAGGGGACATACTAAGGGGTTCACAATGTAAGGAATAAGAAACAGGAATAAGATAGAATCAATCAATATGCCTTAAACGAAATAAACAAGTAAAAACAGTAAAGGAAATTACACGGCATCACCCTTCGTGCTTTTACTCTCAATCTCACCATATGAATAATAGAATAGCACGGCATCACCCTTCGTGCATTAACTCTCTCATATAGTAGAACTCAACATTAACCTTCGTGCATTATCAATCACAAGACATGGCACGGCATCACCCTTCGTGGATTATCACTCACTCACAAATATTGCACGACATCACCCTTTGTGCTTTACGCTCTTCCTCACCAAAAAAAAGATCAATAACAACAGAGAGACAGAGATATCATAAACCAGTATTACTTCAATATTCAATACCACAATACTAATCTCGACCTTGAGTTAATATTCAACAATTACCAATTTCAGTAAAAATAAGATGAGTGTAGCCCAACATAACAATTAGCTAAGCTCAGCATGAACAAATCGACTAAAGAATACAATGGTTACAAGAATAGTATTCACTTGCATGTTATGACTCGACATCAACACATAGGTGTTGGTCACCTCACCTATATATTGTACTCAATAACCAAACGTGTAGCAAGTAGTCAATTAATACCTAATCCCTCAAGCCAAAGTTAGACACGACACTTACCTTGATCCGCAGGCCACTCACTTCTCAAGTACCACTATTCCTCTAGAATTCACTTCCAACCCACTCGTATCTACTCATAATTAGCTTAATAACATCAATTATCACTGAAGAAATCAATTTCAATACAAAAGTATAGAATTCCCAAATTTTCCCCCAAAAAGATAAAAAATCGACCCCGATCCTGTTTGGTCAAAACTCGAGGTTCGCACCAAAATTCGTTCACCCATTCATCCTCGAGCCCGAGTATGTAATTAGTTCTGGAATCTGACCTTAAATCGAGGTCTAAATCCCCAAATTTGTAAAATCCCAATTCTCCCAAAATCCTTAATTTCTACCCTTAAAGAACAAGATTTAGGACTAGGATTTCAATGAATGATAATGGAAATTGAAGAAAGCGAGTAAAGAAGTGCAAACCTATGATTTGGTGTTGAAATCCCATTTCAAAAATCGCCCTAGGTCGAGTTCTAGAGATGAAAAATGAAATTTGGGACAGAGTCATGTTTTTGTTCTATTTTGAAAATCACTAGACAGGTCTTCATCGCGTTCGCGAGAGACCTGTCGTGATCACCATACACAGCAGCCCAAAGAGCTACACGTTTGTGAATTCTTCCTCGCGTTCGCGAAGGCTATACCCCTCTGGCCTCCGCGTTCGCGAATCATTGCTCGCGTTCGCGTAGAAGGAATGACTGAACCCTCTCCCAGGTCCCTAACTCTTCGTGTCGCATTGAGCTGTTCGCGTTCGTGAAAGGTAGAGCCCCCACCTCTCCGCGTTCGCGTAGAAGAAATTTTTCTTCAGACCAATCTAATCTTCACGATCACGGGAGTTGCTTCGTGATCGCGGGAGTTGCTTCGTGATCGCGGGAGTTGCTTCGTGATCGCGAAGCACAAAATGGCAGCACACCAGAACCTCGGGGCTCCAAACCACACATTCACACAAGTCTAAAAACATCATACAAACTTGCTCGTGCGATCAAATCTCCAAACTAACACATAGAACTTCCAATTTAGCACCAAAACCTATGAATTTCTCAAGAACACTTTAAAATTTTCTATTTTCTCAAACAAAGGTCCGAATCACGTCAAATCAGTTCTGTTTCTCACCAAATTTCACAAATAAGGTATAAATATCATAGCGGACCTATACTAGGCTCTGGAACCAAAATACAGGCCCGATACCAACAAGATCAAAATTTAAGCAAATTATTTAAAATTATAATTTTTCAGTCTTTCAATTTTTAGTCATAAATTTATATCACGAGCTAGGGACCTCGGAATTCGATTTCGGGCATATGTCCAGATCCCATTTTTTACTACAGACCTACCGAGACCGTCAAAATAGGAGTCCGGGTGCGTTTACTCACAACATTGACCGAAGTCAACTAAAATTATTTTTAAAGTGAAAAATCATTGTTTCTTCAATTTACCACGTAAAAGCTTTCTGGAAACATGCCCGGACTGCACACGCAATCGAGAATGTAACGATTCAATCGGTCGTTCTGAGATTTTTATCCCCGCTTCCCCTATTTATGCTTTTTTATGTGCGGTTCAGATCTTTTATGTTGTGTTGGGTTGGCTGGCTCGGGTTCGGAGTGATTGTGGAGAGAAATGAGACACTTAGTCTCTTAAGTTGGTTATTTAGTTGGAAAAGTCAACTGGAAGATGACTTATATGTAAATGATCTCGGAATTTGATTTTTACGGTTCGAATAGCTTTGTTAGGTGATTTGGGAGATAGGATCTTGTTCGAATTTTATTCAGAGGTCCATGGTAGAATTAGGCTAGAATTGGGGAAATTGGATTTTTGGCGATTTCCGGTCGGCAATGGAGAATTAGCTATCAGAATCAGAATGAAGTTTCAGAAGTTGGAATAGGTTCGTAATTTCATTTGCGATGTGTGTACAAAATTTCAGGCCATTCAGACGTGGTTTGGATGGTTTCGACATCGTTGGAGAATTTCAGAAGTTTAGAAATTCTTAGGCTTGAATTTGGGGTTAATTTTGTACTTTGATGTTGTTTTGGGTGATTCAAAGGCTCGGCTAAGTTTGAATGAGGTTATGGGAAGTGTTGGCATGGTTGGTTGAGGTCCAGAGGGCATCGGGTGAATTTCGGATGCTCAACGGGCCATTTTTGGACTTGGAAAGTTGGCCGATTTTTGCTGGTGTTTTTCTTCTGGTTTTCTTCTATGCGATTGTTGGAGTATGTTCGCGATCGCGTAGGCTTAGTTAGGGCCGTGTTGGTTTATTTTTATGCGAACGTAGAGGTTTGTTTGTGATCGTGTGTGAGTTTGGTGTTGTTCTTCGCGAACGCGTGGTCAGGGTCGCGTTCGCATAGAAGGAAGTGAGCTGGTGAATGTTGAGGCGATTGCTCTACGCGATGCTTGAGGGAGGTTGCGATCACGTAGTGTTTTGTGGATATGAATCGCGAACGCGTGGGTAGTTCCGCAATCGCATAAGGTTATATGAGGGGTAGACCTTTTTGTGCTTCATGATCGCGAGGCAAGTGCCGCGATCGCGATGAAGAAATACCCGGGCAGATTTAAAATGTTCCAAAATCGAGGGTTTTTGTCATTTTTCACTATTTGGACTTGAGAGCTCGGGATTAGGCAATCTTTGGAGGGATTTTCACGTGGGTGTTTGGGGTAAGTGATTCTTACTTAGTTTTGATTAATTCCCGCTAATCTATGCTTAATTTTATCATTTAATTTCGGATTTGAGGTGAAAATTGGGGAAAATTTGAGAAAAGTTTCTAGGCCGAGTTTTTGGGTTTTGATCGAGAATTTGGTATCAGTTTTGAGTAAATTTGGTATAGTTAGACTCATGAGTGAATGGGTGTCCAAAATTTGTAAATTTCACCCGATTCCGAGGCTTGGGCCCAGGGGACTTTTTGGGGCAATTTTCCTAATTTCGCGTTTTAGGTTCGAATTGATTAATTGAGTTAGTTACTTATAGATATATTTACATTTTGCAATTTATTTGAATAGATTCGGGCCATTCGAAGTTGGGTACTCATGGCAAGAGCGTGATTTCAAGTTGATTTGAGCGGTTGAGGTAAGTGGCTTTCCTAACCTTGTGTTGGGGACTTTCCCCTTAGGACGTTTGATATTATTTGACGTGTGGGCGTCGTGTTCGTGAGGTGACGAGTACGTACACGGGCCGTTATTGCAAAAATCTTATTTTTCTTCTTAAATCATAAATTTTCTTTCTTCTATTAAATTTCATTAATATGTTAAAGTGTTTAGCTCAGAGTAGAAAAGCATGTTACATGCTTAATTATCTATTTGATATTATGTGCACCATGCTTAGTTAGCTTACTGATTTTCTTTACCTGTGATTAGATGAACAATATAAATTGATGCCATACATGTCATTTATCTTGTACTGCATATTTAAATTGGGACTACAGATGTATTCCAGGAGATCCCCCTGTGCTACTTATTTAACTTGGGACTACGGACGTATCCGGGATATCCCCATGTACTGCATATTCAAATTGGGACTACGGACGTATTCCGGGAGATCCCCCAGCACTGCATATTTATTTTGGGACTACGGATATATTTTCAGAGATCCATTGTACTGCATAATCATCTGGAACTACGGGACGGTATCCCGGGAGATTCCTCTTTGCGTTTACCTTGTTCTGAGCCGAGGGCTCCCTTTTTTTCTGTTAAGTTTTTTTTTAAATATTTTCTTTAACTATTTATAGTAGAATAAATTTAACTCCTTTACTATTTTAAATTGATTATATTTAATCTGGTAGAGCCTTAACCTGACCTCGTCACTACTTGATCGGGGTTAGGCTTGGCACTTACTGGGTACCATATGTGGTGTACTCATGAGTCGAGCGGCACTGTTTTTGCTATTTTAGATTATGCCCTTATTTCCTTATTTCTTGTGTTTTTTTAAAGTTTCCCTAAATATTAAGCTTACCTAATCGTAGAGACTAGGTGCCGTCACGATACCTTTCAGAGGGTAAATTGGGTCGTGACAAGTTGCTATCAGAGCACTAGGTTCATAGGAGTCGCGAGTCACAAGCCGGGTTATAAGAGTCTCGCGGATCAGTGCGGAGACATCCGTGATTATTTTCGGGAGTCTATGTAACTGTTAAGAACAATAATTTTTTCTCTTGATTTCCTTGTCGTGCGAGTTATTCACATCAAAATTCTAAATTCTATTCTATTCTTTCCCACAGATAGTGAGAAACCGCATTGGGAGGATCGACGATCAGGCACCCGATCCCCTTGCCAGAGCCGCTAGAGGTCGGGTTCGGGGTAGAGGATGACCACACAGTGCAACCCGAGAACCTGCGAGAGTCGTGTCAGAGGAGCTCCCAGCTCCATCTGGACGGCCGACACCGGAGATTCCTATTGTTTCTCTAGCCTCCACGAGTATTTAGGTGAGTTCATGAGCAAGTTCAGTATTCTAGCTCAGGCTGGACTACTTCCGATAGCTCCCGCAACATCTCAGGCCGGGGGAGGGGCACAGACTCCCGCAGCCCGTACTTCTGAGTAGAAGGCCCAGGTTGATCAGGCCCTAGAGTATTTCCTACGCCCCCAGTGGCTTCAGATCAGCATTAGACCAGATTAGCTGCTTCTGAGGCAGAGCAACTCAGACTTGAGAGGTATAAGAAGTACCACCCACCTACTTTCAGCGGACTAGCTTCAGATGATGCTCTGGGTTTATTTGAGGAGTGTCATCATATTCTCCACATTATGGGCATTGTGGATACGAGTGGAGTTTCTTTCACCGCTTTCCAGCTGAGGGGAGCGACATATCAGAGGTGGTGTGCCTATGAGATGAGTAGTCCGGACGAGGCAGCCTCACTAACTTTCCAGAGCCTCGGGGATACTTGGTGTGCAGAGTTAGAGAAGCTGTGCCAGGGTGTTATGACTGTGTCGGTGTATGTAGTTTGTTTTAGTGAGTTAGTTCGTCGTGCACCGACTTTGGTTGCCATAGTCAGGGAGAGGGTTTGTCGCTTCATTCAGGGACTTCACCCCAGCATTCGGACCAGTATGGCCAGAGAGTTGGAGATGGATATCACTTATCAGTAGGCAGTGAGTATTGTTAGGAGGGTATAGGACATGTTTGCTTGGGATAGAGAGGAGAGAGAGGCCAAGAGGTCTCGAGAGACTGGTCATTTCTCAGGAACTCGTGCACCAGCAGCACGTTATGGTAGGGGTTTTGTGAGTCGCCCTGTTGATTCAGCTCTTCTAGCAGCCAGCAGTATTCCAGCTCCTCCTAGACCTCAG
This sequence comes from Nicotiana paniculata, assembly GCA_005239505.1. Classification (NCBI taxonomy): domain Eukaryota; kingdom Viridiplantae; phylum Streptophyta; class Magnoliopsida; order Solanales; family Solanaceae; genus Nicotiana; species Nicotiana paniculata. Next base: position 10,841 of record ML310993.1, read on the forward strand.
GAGCCCTATTATGCACCGTCAGTATCCAGTGTGCCTCCTGCTCGAGGTGTTATTACCGTTCAGTCCAACGGGCCAGTTCCGAGTCAATCTCAACCACAGCGTCCTCCGAGGGGTTATTTTGAGTTTGGTGACACTCGTCACCTAGTTAGAGATTTCCTTGAGCTAGGAGGGGTGCATCCTCACAGACTTATCAATCTCCACATGCTCCACCGGGTCCTCCGGCTATTCTTCTAGCCCTAGTTGCTGCCCACCTTCTCAGGCAGTTCGAGGCGGAAGTCGGGGAGGTATAGGTCTCCCTAGAGGGGGAGGCCAGGCCAGGTACTATGCCCTTCCAACCCGTTCAGAGGACGTCGCTTCAGATTCAGTCATCACAAGTATTGTCCCTGTCTGCCACAGGGATGCATCAGTATTATTTGACCCAGGCTCTACGTATTCATATGTGTCTTCTTATTTTGCCCCGTATTTGGGGATATCTCGGGATTCTTTGAGTTCCCCTATTTATGTATCTACTCCTGTGAGAGATTCTCTTGTTGTGGACCGAGTATATCAGTCGTTTTTTATTTTTCTTAGTGGTTTCGACACCAGGGCTAATTTGTTATTACTCAGTATGGTTGATTTCGATGTTATCGTGGGCATGGACTGGTTGTCGCCCCATTATGCTATCCTTGATTTTCACGCTAAGATCGTGACGCTGGCTATGCCAGGCTTACCGAGATTAGAGTGGAGAGGTACCTTAGAGTATACTCCCCGCAGGGTCATTTCTTTTCATAAGGCTCAGCGAATGGTTGAAAAGGGGTGTGATGCGTACTTGTCCTATCTAAGAGATGTGAGTGTTGATACCCCTATAGCTGAGTCAGTCCTAGTAGTGAGGGACTTCCCTGATGTATTTCCAGTTGATCTTCCGGGTATGCCGACCAATAGATATATTGATTTCGGCATTGATTTGTTGTCGGGCACTCAGCCCATTTCTATTCCTCCCTATCGTATGGATCCTCCTGAGTTGAAGGAGTTGAAGGAGTTGAAGGAGCAGTTGCAGGAGTTGTTTGATAAGGGTTTCATCAGGCCCAATGTATCACCTTGGGGTTCTCCGGTCTTATTTGTGAAGAAGAAGGATGGTTCTATGCGTATATGTATAGATTATCGGTAATTGAACAAGGTTACAGTGAAGAACATGTATCATTTGCCTCACATCACTGATTTATTTTATCACCTACAGGGTGCCAGAGTGTTTTTCGAGATTGACTTGCGTTCTAGCTAGCATCAGTGGAAGATTCGGGAGCCGGATATCCCAAAGACTGCCTGCATGACCAGATATCGTCACTATGAGTTTCTTGTCATGTCATTTGGGTTGACGAATGCCCCAGCAGTCTTTATGCATTTGATGCATAGTGTATTCTGGTCTTATCTTGATTCTTTTGTCATTGTGTTTATTGATGACATCCTAGTATATTCCCGGTCCCAGAAAGATCATGAGCAGCACCTGAGGACCGTGCTTCAGACTTTGAGGGAGAAGAGACTGTATGCAAAATTCTCTAAGTGTTAATTCTGGCTTAATTCAGTGGCATTCTTGGGCAACATAGTATCTTGTGATGGGATCAAGATAGATTCGAAGAAGGTGGAGGCGGTGCAGAGTTGGCCTAGACCGTCCTTAGCTACGGAGATCCGCAGTTTCCTTGGTTTGGCGGGGTACTATCATCACCTTGTAGAGGGATTTTCATCTATTGCACCACCTATGACCAGACTAACCCAGAAGGGTGCTCCGTTCAGGTGGACCGAGGAGTGTGAGGAGAGATTTCATAAGCTCAAGTCATCTTTGACTACAGCCCAAGTGTTAATTTTGCCTACTGGTTCAGGGTCTTACACCGTTTATTATGATGCCTCGAGGATTGGCCTTGGAGCGGTATTGATGCAGGACGGTAGGGTGATTTCCTACGCCTCTAGATAGTTGAAGGTTCATGAGAAGAATTATCTGGTCCATGATCTCGAGTTAGCAACAATTGTTCACGCCCTGAAGATCTGGTGTCATTATTTATATGGTGTTCCCTTTGATATTTACACTAATCACCAGAGTTTACATCACTTGCTCAAGCAGAAGGACCTTAATCTACGCCAGTGGAGGTGGTTGGATCTACTTAAAGACTGTGATATCACTATATTATACCACCCGAGGAAAGCCAATGAAGTGGTCGACGCCTTGAGTCACCAGGAGATGAGTTGGGGAGTTCGGCATATCTTCTAGCATCTGATAGGCCTTTAGCCTTGGATATTTAGTCTTTAGCCAGCCAGTTCATGACATTGGATATTTCAGAGCCTAGTCGGGTATTACCTTGTGTGGTTGCTCGGTCTTCTCTTTATGACCTCATCAGTATGATGATCCCCACCTTCTAGTTCTTCAGGATAGAGTTCAGCGAGGTGATGCTAGGGATGTCACTGTTGGTGATGACAGTGTGATGAGAATGCAGGGCCGGATCTGTGTGCCCAATGTAGGTGGGCTTCAGGAGACGATTCTTGAGGAGGCCCACAGCTCGCGGTACTCCATTCATCCGGGTGCCGTGAAGATGTACCAGGATTTGAGGCAACACTATTGGTAGAGGAGGATGAAGAAGGATATAGTAGGGTTTGTGGCTAAGTGTCTCAACTGTCAGCGGGTCAAATATGAGCACTATAGGTCGGATGGATTATTTCAAAGGTTAGAGATGCCCGAGTGGAAATGGGAGCGGATCACCATGGACTTTCTAGTTGGACTTCCACGGACTTTAAGAAAGTTCGATGCTATTTGGGTGATCGTGGATCGGCTAACCAAGTCAGCTCATTTTATCCCAATATTGACCACTTATTCATCCGAGAGGTTGGCCGAGATTTACATTAGGGAGATCATTATCCTTCATAGTATTCCAATATCTATCATTTCAGACAGAGGTACATAGTTCATATCACGGTTCTGGAGAGAGATGTTCAGCAGGAGTTGGGTACTTTCCTCTTGCAGAGCTTGCTTACAACAATAGTTACTGTCGAGCATTTAGATGGCACTGTATGAGGCTTTGTATGGTAGACGGTGTCGGTCCCCAGTGGGATGGTTTGAACCAGGTGAGGCCCAATTGTTGGGTACAGATTTGGTCCAGGATGCCCTGGATAAGGTGAAGGTGATTCAGAAGAAACTTCACACAACCTAGTTTAGGCAGAAGAGTTATGCGGACCAGAAGGTTCTCGATTTGGCATTTATGACTGGTGATCAGGTTTTGCTTCCGGTATCGCCTATAAAAGGCGCCATGAGGTTCGGGAAGAAGGTTAAGCTGAGTCCGAGGTTCATTGGTCCTTTTGAGATATTGCGGCACGTTTGGGAGGTTTCTTATGAGCTTGGCTTACCTCCCAGCCTAGCAGGAGTTCATCTGGTATTTCACGTGTCTATGCTCCGAAAGTATCACGGTGATCCGACTAATGTATTGGATTTCAGCTCAGCCCACTTTGACAAGGATCTATCTTATGTTGAGGAGCCAGTAGCCATTTTGGATAGGCAGGTCAGAAAACTCAGGTCAAAGAATATTGCATCAGTAAAGGTCCAGTGGAGAGGTCAGCCGGTCGAGGAGGCGACTTAGGAGACTGAGCAGGATATGCGCAGCCAGTACCCTCATCTTTTCACAGCTTTAGGTATGTCTTATTACTCGCTCGAAGACTAAAGTTTGTTTAAAAGGGGGAGAATCTAATGACTCGATCGGTCGTTCTGAGAGTTTTAGTCCCGTTTCTACTTCGTTATGTGTGGTTCAGCTCTTTTATGTCATGTTGGGTTGGTTGTGATGACCCAAAAATTCATCCCTTGTTTTATAAGTCGAAATTGTGTTCTGAGGCCATGAAAACCTCCTTTAATCTCACCTCATTTTGCGTGCACATCCCGAGCGTACATCCGGAAAGCTTTTATATGAAAATTAGAGAAAATGCTAATTTTTGCCTTTCAAATTTGACTTAAGTTGACTTCGGTCAACATTTTAGGTAAACAGGCCCGGAACCGTGATTTGATGGTTCCGAAGGGTCCATAGAAAAATATGGGACTTGCGCATATGCCCGGAATCGAATTCCAAGGTCTCAAGCCCGAGAAATAAATTTTTGAAAGAAATTGTTTTTCTGAACATATAAGAGTTTTTCGAAATTTTGTTATATTTGAAATTTATAGTATCGGGCCCGTACTCTAGTTCTGGATCCCGGTACAGTTTCAATATGATAATTAAGTTGTGTCTGTAAGATTTGGTAAGAAACGGAGGTCGTTTCGTGATTCGGACCCGTATTTCTGAAATTTGAAACTTTGGAAGTTTTAAGATTTTTCTTTAATTTGTATGCTAAAATTTTTGTTTAAGATGTTATTTTGGCAATTTGATCGCACGAGTAAGTCCGTAGGATGTTTTTGAGGTTGTGTGCATGTTGGTTTGGAGCCCCGAGGGCTCGGTGAGTTTCGTATAGGCGTCGGAGTGTTTTGAAAGTTAGAAAATCTGTTGTGTTGGTTGTATCTGGTGTTTGGGTTTTTACACTGTACGAACGCGTGGTAACCCACGCGAATGCAATGCACAAACGGGGAAGGGGACTGGTTTACACTATGCGAAAGCATAGACCTAGGTGTCAACGCGGAGCCTTGGGGAGTTTACTCTACACGAACGCACCATGTTAGTCGCTAACGCATACAGTAGGAAGGGAGCTGGAGGATGGGTAGCCGTAATGCTGTGAGAACGCAGCTTGTGGCCCGCGAATGCGTAGGCCTGGGGGATTAAGCCTATGCGAACGCGTCCAAGTCACGCGAACGCATAGAATAAGTGCCCAGTCTTTTAAAAACAGTAGCAAAAACGGGATTTCTTCAAATTTTAATAACTCTTTCACTAAAACTCGAACTTGGGGGACTTTTGAAGAGGGATTTCACCACAAACCCATAGGTATGTGTTCTTAGACTCATTTTCTTCAATTTCCATTAACACCCATTAGATTTCAAGGCCTAAATCATGTTCTTAAGGGTAGAAAATATGGGATTTGGGTGGAGTTAGGGGTTTTTGAATAATTGGAATTTAGACCTTGTTTTTGGGTCGGATTCGGGAACTAATTATATATTCGGGCTCGTGGGTTAATGGGTGATCGGATTTTTGTCCGAACCTCGTGTTTTGACCAAGCGGGCCCGGGGTCGATTTTTTACTTTTGGGAAGAATGATATAAAACCTAGAATTAAGCGTTTGGATTGAATTGTTTAGCATTTATTGACGTTATTAAGCTAAATATGTCTAGATACAAGTGAATTGGAGTCAAATTCAAAAAGGAAAGCGGTAATCGAGGCTTGAGCTTGGTCATGGAATTCAAGGTAAGTGTTTGGCTTAACCTTAACTTGAGGGAATAGGTGTTGTGTCCTATTTCCTATATGTAAGTATCATGTTCAACGTATATGTGAGGTGACGAGTACCTATACGTTGGTGTCAGGTATGCCTGTGAGTCGAATATTGTGATTTATGTGGTTTCTAGTTAAGTAATACTTGAGTTTCACTTTATAGCTATCCATGTTGGTGGAAATTCCTTGATATTGAACTGTGTTGAGTATTGGTTTCAGTTGAAGATGTTTATGTGAAGTTATGCACTAAGTGAGATTGGTTATAGTTGTTTTTCCCTTGTCGGGATGGTATTGATTCCATTGTTGGCTCCCTTGCTGGGACGTTATGGTTTTATTTCTGTTTACTCCGTTATTTTTCCTTGTTGGACTGTTGTCATTTGATATGTTTGGATTATGAAGAGTGTGAAAGCACGAAGGGTGATGTCGTGCGTAAGATTTTGAGTGAATGTTAATGCACGAAGGGTTATGCCGTGCCGATATTGTGATTTTAAAAGCACGAAGGGTGATGTCGTGCCATGATATGAGTGATAATGCATGAAGGATAATGTCGTGCCATGATATTGTAAGGTAAAAGCACGAAGGGTGATGTGGTGCCATGATATGAGTGATAATGCACGAAGGAAAATGTCGTGCCATGATATTGTGAGGTAAAAGCACGAAGGGTGATAACGTGTTTAATATATTGATTCTGATGGTGAGGACGAGAGTAAAATCACGAAGGGTGATGCCATGCACTTGTTTTCGTATTACTATTTCTGTTGCTTAAATTGATATCTAAATTGTGCCTTATCTCGTGATTTCCATTATTTGATATCCCCCCCTCAGCATGTTCCCCTTTCCTTTATGCTTAACTGTTTATTCCTCGTTGTATTATTTTCTCCGTATACTATTAAACTGCACATGTTTATTTGAGGTGGTCGTGTCCTAGCCTCGTCACTACTTAGCCGAGGTTAGGCTCGACACTTACTCAGTACATGGGGTCGGTTGTACTGATGCTACACTATGCACATCTTTGTTGTGTAGATCCCGATACATGACCCTCGGACCTTAGAGCGAGGAGGCTTCCTTCAGTCCACGTGGAGATACCGAGGTAGTCCTGCAGGCATCTGCAGGCCTTGGTGTCTCCTTCTATTTCATTTGTTTTCTGTTCTAGTTATTCCAGAAATAGTTGTATTTACTTTCGTTCAAACCCCTTATTTGTAGTACTCGTAGATAGTATGTGAAGTTGTGACACCAAAATTTTGGGTTTAGTACTATAAATTTCGAGATGGTAATTGGTCAAGTTATTAGACTTTGCTTCATTTTTGGTATTTTCATTTCTGATGGTTTTGTATTTCACCGTTATCTGATAATAATGAAGGAGTAAGTTAAATTAAACATTCACTTTGTCTTGACTAGCGGGTTCAATGTTAGGCGCCATCACGGTCCCGGCGGTGGAAAATTCAGGTCGTGATAGTTGGTATTAGAGCACTAGGTTGCTTAGGTCTCACAATTCATGGACAAGCTTAGTAGAGTCTGAAGGATTGGTATGGGGACGTCTGTGCTTATCCCCCAGAGGCTGCAGAGTTTAGGAATAACTTCACATCTATTCTTCTCTGTCGTGCGATTTGAATTCTAAATGCTAACTGAATTTCTATTCTATTATCTCGTTGATGGCGAGAACACATGCTTCTTCATCTACTGATCAGCAGCTCGAGTCTCCAGTTACAGCTCCTACGAGAGGCCGGAGACGAGGCCGAGGCCGTGCTAGAGGCAGGGGCAGAGCTCAGCCCAGAACATCAGTCCTAGTGGCGTAGCCTCAGGTAGAGTTTGCTGATGAGATTCCTGCCCAGACAGTCCCGGTTGGGCCAGCTCAGGTTCTCGAGGGGTTTATTGCCACCCCAGTACTCGAGGATGCTCTGGTATGTCTATTGGGCCTCATAGAAAGTGTCGCTCAGGCAGGTTTGCTTCCTGCAGCACCAACCGTCTCTCAGGCTGGGGCAGGAGCCCAGACTCCTACTACTCGCACTCCGGAGCAGTTGGCTTCTCAGTTTCAGACTCCAGTAGATCAGCTAGCCGGGGTAGTTCAGCCGGGTACTGTGGCCCAGACCGGTGATGGAGCAGCTATGTCTGCTGATTCTTTGTGGAGGTTGGACAGGTTCACCAAGCTTTTCACTACTACTCATAGCGGTGCGTCTTCAGTGGATCCCCAGGACTATTTGGATAGCTGCCATGAGTTCTACAGAACATGGGGAAAGTGGAGACCAATGGGGTTGACTTTGATACCTTTCGTTTGTTAGGTCCCACCAAGACTTGGTGGAGAGATTGTTGTTTGGCCAGACCAGTTGGATCACCGGCCTTGAGTTGGGCTTAGTTCACTCAGCTATTTCTGGAGAAGCTTCTTCCTATCACTCAGAGAGATGATTTTCGGAGGCAGTTTGAGCATCTCCAGTAGGGCTCTATGACCGTCACTCAGTATGAGACTAGATTTGTTACCTTGGCCTGACATGCTATTATGATACTTCCCACTGAGCGAGAGAGCGTGAGGAGATTTATTGAGGGACTAGCTCAGCCAATCAAATTACAGATGGCCAAGGAGACACGGAATGAGATTTCTTTCCAGGATGCAGCCAATGTGGCCAGACAAGTTAAGATGGTTCTGTTGCAGGGGGTGGTCAGGGGTCTTACAAGAGACCCCTTCATTTTGGTAGGTTTAGTGGCACCACATCTGGAGGCAGGGATTCTTTTGGTAGGGGCCATCCTCCTAAGCCATTTCATTCGGCACTTCAGGTTTCCCGCAGTGCTGGTCGTGGTTCCCATATGGAGTATTCTGATAAGTTGCCCTACGGTGCACCATCAGCTCCTATCAGTGCACCGCCGCTTCAGAGTTTTCAGGGTGGTTACTCAGTTCGTCAAGGTCAGTTTCAGGGTCAGCAGCCAAGGGCTTGCTATACTTGTGGTGATCAGAGGCACATTGCTACATTTTGCCCTCGAGCCTCGAGCAGTTCTCAGCACCAGGGTTATCGTCCTATGGTTTCCGCACCAGGTGCTCCACCACCCGCTCAGCCAGCCAGAGGTGGGGGTCGAGGTGTTACAGGTGGAGGTCAGACAGTTAGAGGTGGAGGCCAGGCTACTAGGGGTAGAGGTCAGCCAGCAGGAGGCCGTCCCAGGGACGTAGTTTAGATGGGTGGGGCCCAGCCCCGATGTTATGCTATTCTAGCTAGACTTGAGGTTGAGGCCTCCGATGCAGTTATCACAGGTATGGTTTCAGTTTGCAGCAGGGGTGCTTCGGTTTTATTTGATCTGAGGTCCACATTTTCCTATGTGTCATATTATTTTGCTCCTTACTTGGTTATGCCCCATGATTCTCTGAGTACTCTTGTATATGTGTCTACACCGGTGGGTGATTCTATTGTGGTAGATCATGTCTACCATTTGTGTATAGTGGTTATTGGTGGTCTTGAGACTAGTGTAGATCTTCTACTTTTTGATATGGTAGATTTTGATGTTATTTTGGGGATGGATTGGTTGTCGCCTTATCATGCCATACTAGACTGTCAAGCCAAGATCATGAACTTAGCATTGCCGGGGTTTCCTTGACTGGAGTGGAGAGGGACTGCCGGTCATTCTTCCAGCAGGGTTATCTCATATATGAAGTCTCGGCGCATGGTCGAGAAGGGGTGTTTGGCCTATTTGGAATGTGTTCACGATTCTAGTGACGAGGTTCCTTCTATGGAGTCTGTGCCCATTGTCCGACAGTTTCCAGAGGTGTTTCCTGCAGACCTGCCGGGTATGCCACCCGACAGGGATCTTGACTTTTGCATTGAGTTGGCTCCGGGCACTCAGCCCATTTTTATTCTGACGTACCGTATGGCCCCGCCAGAGTTGAAGGAGTTGAAAGAACAGTTGCAGGATTTTCTTGATAAAGGCTTCATTATGCCTAATTTCTCGCCGGTGTTGTTCGTTAAGAAGAAGGACGGATCGATGAGAATGTGCATAGATTATCGGCAATTTAACAAGGTTACCATCAAGAATAAGTATATGTTGCCGAGGATTGATGATTTGTTTAATCAGCTTCAGGGTGCCAAGCTATTTTCGAAGATTGATTTGAGATCTGGCTACCATCAGTTGAGGATTAGGGCATTTGATGTCCCTAAGACAGCTTTTCGCACTCGGTACGGGCATTATGAGTTCTTAGTGATGTCATTCGGGTTGACTAATGCCCCAGCTACTTTTGTGGACTTGATGAACCGAGTGTTCAGGCCTTATTTGGACTCGTTCGAGATTTTCTTCATTAATGATATTTTGATTTACTCCCGCAGCCGGGAGGAGCACGAGAAACACCTTCGAGTCGTTCTTCATACTCTGAAGGACAGTCAGTTATATGCCAAGTTTTCAAAATGTGAGTTTTGGCTGAGTTCAGTTGCATTTCTGGGTCATGTTGTATCAGCATAGGGTATTCAGGTGGATCCCAACAAGATTTCAGCGGTCAAGCATTGGCCTAGACTCACTTTAGCCACAAAGATTCGGAGTTTCTTGGGTTTGGCAGGCTATTACCATCGAAGCGTGGAGGGTTTTCATCTATTGCAGCCCCGATGACTAGGTTGACTCAGAAGGGTACTCAATTCAGGTGGTCAGAGGAGTGTGAGGCAAGCTTCTAGAAGCTCAAGACAGCTTTGACTACGGCGTCGGTGTTGGTTTTTCCCACAGGTTCAGGACCATATAATGTGTATTGTGATGCATCTCGGGTTGGACTTGGTGCAGTGTTGATGCAGCATGGCAAGGTTATATCATATGCTTCGCGTCAGTTGAAGATCCACGAGAAGAATTATCCAGTTCATGATTTGGAGCTAGCAGCCATTGTTCACGCGCTGAAGATTTGGAGGCATTATCTATATGGCGTGTCATGTGAGGTGTTCATGAATTACAAGAGCTTGCATTATTTGTTCAAGCAGAAGGATCTAAATTTGAGGAAGAGGAGATGGTTGGAGTTGTGGAAAGACTATGACATCACCATCTTATATCATCCAGGGAAGGCCAATGTGGTGGCTGATGCTTTGAGTAGGAAGTCATCCAGTATGGGTAGTCTTGCATATATTCCCCTCGGGGACAGACTGCTTTCTTGGATGTTCAGGCTTTATCCAATCGGTTCATGAGATTGGATGTTTCTGAGCCCGATGTGTTCTAGCTTATACAGTTTCTCGTTCCTTATTATTTGATCGTTTAAGAGACCGCCAGTATGATGATCCTCATTTGTGTGTCCATTAGGGATACGGTCCGGCACGGTGATGCCAAGCAGGTTACAGTTGGTGATGATGGAGTTTTACGGATGCAGGGTCGTATTTGTGTACCCAATATGGATGGACTTCGTGAGTTGATATTAGAGGAGGCCCATAGTTCCCGGTATTCTATCCATCCGGGCGCCACAAAGATGTACCAGGATTTGCAGCATCATTATTGGTGGAGGAGGATGAAGAAGGATACTATCTCAGTTCTTGAATTGTCAGCAGGTAAAGTACGAGCATCATAGACCTAGTGGATTGATGCAGCAGATTGAGATTCCTGAGTGGAAGTGGGAGCGTATCACCATGGATTTCATTGTTGGACTCCCACGGACTCAAAATAAGTTCGATGCAGTATGGGTCATTTTGTATAGGCTGACCAAGTCAACGCATTTCATTCCTGTGGAAGTTTCCTATGCTTCTGAGAGATTAGCAGAGATCTACATTAGGGAGATTGTTTGTCTTCATGGCGTACCCGTGTCCATTATTTCTGATCGAGGTACATAGTTTACCTCGCATTTCTAGAGGGCAGTTCAGTGTGAGTTGGGCACACGGTTGGGTTGAGCACAACATTTCATCCTCATACAGACGGTCAGTCTGAGCGTACTATTCAGATTTTGGAGGATATGCTACGGGCATGTGTCATTGACTTTGGAGGTTCTTGGGATCAGTTCTTGCCATTAGCTGATTTCTCCTACAATAACAGCTATCAGTCGAGCATTCAGATGGCTCCCTATGAGGTACAATATGGTAGGCGGTGTCGATCGCCGGTTGGGTGGTTTGAGCCGGTAGAGGCTCGATTGTTGGGTACAGAGTTAGTGCAGGATGCCTTGGATAAGGTAAAGATCATTCAGGATAGACTTCGTACAGCTCAGTCCAGGCAGAAGAGTTATGCCAACCGCAGAGTTCGTGACTTGGCATTCATGGTCGGAGAGCGGGTGTTGCTTCGGGTGTCGCCCATGAATGGCGTGATGAGATTCGGAAAGAAGGGCAAGCTAGGACCTATATACGTTGGTCCGTTTGAGATCCTTGATAGAGTGGGAGAGGTGGGTTATAGACTTGCGTTGCCACCAAATTTATCAGTTGTGCATCCAGTGTTTCATGTGTCTATGCTTCGGAAGTATCACGGCGATCCAGCCCATGTGTTAGATTTCAGCAGTGTCCAATTGGACAAGGATATGACCTATGAGGAAAAGTCGGTAGCCATATTAGACCGGCAGATTTGTTAGTTGAGATCGAAGAGTTATCCTTCGGTTTGTGTCCACTTGAGAGGTCAGCCTGCCGAGGCAGCTACCTGGGAGTGCGAGTCCGATATGCGGGGCCGATATCCCCATATTTTCCCCGATTCAGGTACTTTTCTATGTCCGTTCGAGGATAAACGTTTGATTTAGAGGTGGAGAATGTGATGACCCAAAAGGTCATCCCTTGTTTTATAATTCGAAACTTTATTTCGAGGCCTTGAAAACCTCATTTGATCTTACCTCATTTTGCGTGCGCAGCCCGGGTGTACAGCCAGGAAGTTTTTATATGAAAAACTGACAAAATGCTAATTTTTGCCTTTAAAATTTGATTTAAGTTGACTTCGGTCAACATTTTGGGTAAACGGAATAGGACCCGTGATTTGACAGTCCCGGAGGGTCCGTAGGAAATATGGGACTTGGGCGTATTCCCGAAATCGAATTCTGAGTTCCCAACCCCGAGAAATGAATTTTTGAAAGAAATTGTTTTCCTGAAAATATAAGAGTTTTTGGAAATTTGCTTATATTTGAAATTTATGGTATCGGGCCCGTATTCTTCTTCCAGAGCACGGTACAGGTTCAGTACTATAATTAAATTATGCCTGTAACATTTGGTAAGAAACGGAGGTCGTTTGACGTGATCCGGACCCGTATTTGTGGAATTTGAAACTTTGGAAGTTTTGAGATTTTTCTTTGATTTCTATGTTAAATTTGTTGTTTAAGATGTTATTTTTGCGATTTCATCGCACGAGTAAGTCCGTAGGATGTTTTTGAAGTTGTGTGCATGTTTGATTTGGAGCCCCGAGGGCTCGGGTGAGTTTCAGATATGCGTCGGAGTGTTTTGAAACTTAGAAAATCTGTTGTGTTGGTTGTATTTGGTGTCTGGGTTTTTAAACTATGCGAACGCGTAGTAACCCACGTGAACGCAATGCACAAACAGGGATGGGGACTGGTTTACACTATGCGAACTCATAGACCTAGGTGCGAACGCGGAGGCTTAGGGAGTTTACTCTACGCGAACGCACCAGGTCAGTCGCGAATGCATAGATTAGGAAGGGAGCTGGGGGATAGGTAGACGTAATGATGTGCGAACGGGCCACATGTTGTGCGAACGCGTCTTGTGGCCCGCAAACGCGTATGCCTGGGGGATTAAGCCTATGCGAACGCGTCCAAGTCACGCGAACGCATAGAATAAGTGCCCAGTCTTTTAAAAACAGTAGCAAAAACGGGATTTCTTCAAATTTTCATAACTCTTTCACTAAAACTCAAACTTGGGCGATTTTTGAAGAGGGATTTCACCACAAAACCATAGGTATGTGTTCTTAGACTCATTTTCTTCAATTTTCATTAACACCCATTAGATTTCTAGGCCTAAATCATGTTCTTAAGGGTAGAAAATTGGGGATTTGGGTAGAGTTAGGACTTTTTGAATAATTGGAATTTAGACCTCGTTTTGGGGTCGGATTCCGGAACTATTTATTTATTCGGGCTCGTGGGTGAATGAGTGATTGGATTTTGGTCCGAACCTCGTGTTTTGACCAAGCAGGCCTAGGGTCGATTTTTGACTTTTGGGAAGAATGATATAAAACCTATAATTAAGCGTTAGGATTGAATTGTTTAGCATTTATGGATGTTATTAAGTTAAATATATCTAGATACAAGTGAATTGGAGTCAAATTGAAAAAGAAAAGCGGTAATCGAGGCTTGAGTTTGGTCGTGGAATTCGAGGTAAGTGTATGGCTTAACCTTAGCTTGAGGGAATAGGTGTTGTGTCCTATTTCCTATGTGTAAGTATCATGTTCAACGTATATATGAGGTGACGAGTACCTATACGTTGGTTTCAAGTATGCACGTGAGTCGAATATTGTGATTTATGTTGTTTCTCGTTAAGTAATACTTGAGTTTCACTTTATAGCAATCCATGTTGGTGGAAATTCCTTGATATTGAATTGTGTCGAGTATTGGTTTCAATTGAAGATGTTTATGTGAAGTTATGCACTAAGTGAGATTGGTTATAGTTGTTTTTCCCTTGCAGGGATGGTATTGATTCCACTGTTGGCTCCCTTGCCGGTACGTTATGGTTTTATTTATGTTTGCTCCGTTATCTTTCCTTATTGGATTGCTGTCATTTGATGTGTTTGGGTGAGGAAGAGTGTGAAAGCACGAAGGGTGATGCCGTGCGTGAGATTTTTAGTGAATGTTAATGCACGAAGAGTGATGTCGTGCCGATATTGTGATTTTAAAAGCACGAAGGGTGATGTCTGCTGAATATAGTGATTCTGATAGTGAGCACAAGAGTAAATGCATGAAGGGTGATGTAGTGCACTTGTTTTCGTATTACTATTTCTGTTGCTTAAATTGATATCTAAATTGTGGCTTATCTCGTTATTTCCATTATTTGATATTTCCTCCCCTCAGCATGTTCCCCTTTCCTTTATGCTTAACTACTTATTCCTTGTTGTATTATTTTCTCCGTATACTATTAAACTGCACAGGTTGATTTGGTGGTCGTGTCCTAGCCTCGTCACTACTTCGCCGAGGCTACGCTCAACACTTACTCAGTACATGGGGTCGGTTGTACTGATGCTACACTCTGCACAACTTTGTTGTGTAGATCCCGGTACAGGACCCTACGGACCTTAGAGCGAGGAGGTTGCCTTCAGTCCTCGTGGAGACACCGAGGTAGTCCTGCAGGTGTCCTCAGACCTTGGCGTCTCCTTCTATTTCATTTGTATTCTTTTCTAGTTATTCCAGAAATAGATGTATTTACTTTTGTTCAATCCCCATATTTGTAGTACTCGTAGATAGTCCGTGAAGTTGTGACACCAAAATTCTGCGTTTAGTGTTATAAATTTCGAGATGGTAATTGGTCAAGTTACTAGACTTTGCTTCATTTTTTGTATTTTCATTTCTGATGATTTTGTATTTCACCTTTATCTGATAATAATGAAGGAGTAAGGTAAATTAATCATTCATGTTGGCTTGCCTAGCAGGTTCAACGTTAGGCGCCATCACGGTGCTGACGGTGGAGAATACGGGTCGTGACATTGGTCGGCTCGGGTTCAGGGTGATTGTGGAGAGAAATGAGAAACTTAGTCTCTTAAGTTGGTTATTTAGTTGAAAAAGTCAACCGGTAGTTGACTTATAAGTAAATGATCTCGAAATTTGGTTTTTACGGTTCGGATAGCTTCGTTAGGTGATTTGGGACTTAGAAGCGTGTTCGAAATGTTATTTGAAGGTCCGTGGTAGAATTAGGCTGGAATTGGCGAAATTGAATTTTTGGCGATTTCCGGTCGGCAGTGGAGAATTAGCTATCAGAGTCGAAATAGAATTCCGAAAGTTGAAATAGGTTCCTAATGTTTTTTGTGATGTGTGTGCAAAATTTCAGGCCATTCGGACGTGGTTTAGATGGTTTCGGCATCGTTGGGGAATTTCGGAAGTTTAGAAATCCTTAGGCTTGAATTTGGGGTTAATTTGGTATTTTGATGTTGTTTTGGGTAATTCGAAGGCTCGACTAAGTTTGAATGAGTTTATGGGAGGTGTTGGCATGGTCAGTTGAGGTCCCAATGGCCTCGGGTGAGTTTCGGATGCTCAACGTGCCATTTTTGGACTTGGAAAATATGCAGATTTTTGCTGGTGTATTTCTTCTGGTTTTCTTCTACGCGGTCGCAAGAATATGTTCGCGATCGCGTAGGCTTAGCTGGGGTTGCATTGGGTTTTTTCTATGCAATCGCGGAGGTCTGGTTGCGATCGCGACCGCGTGTGAGATTGGTGTTGTGCTTCGCGAACGCGTTGTCAGGGTCACGTTCGCGTAGAAGGAAGTGAGCTGGTGAAGATTGAGGCGATTGCTCTACGCAATCACGTGAGGCAGGTTGCGATCGCGTAGTGATGTGTGGCAGTAAATCGCGAATGCGTGGGTAGTTCCGCGATCGCGTAAGGTTAAATTAGTGGCAGACCTTTTTTTTCTTCGCGATCGCTAGGCAAGTGCCGCGATCGCGATGAAGAAATGCCTGGGCAGATTTAAAATTTTCCAAAATCAGGGGTTTATGTCATTTTTACTATTTGGACTTGAGATCTCGGGATTAGGCGATCTTTGGAGGGATTTTCACGTGTGTATTTGGTGTAAGTGATTATTACTTAGTTTTGATTAATTCCCGCTAATCTATGCTTAATTTTATCATCTAATTTCGGATTTGGGGTGAAAATTGAGAAAAATTTGAGAAAAGTTCCTAGGCCGAGTTTTTGGGTTTTGATCGAGAATTTGGTATCGGTTTTGAGTAAATTTGGTATGGTTAGACTCATGAGTGAATGGGTGTCCGGAATTTATAAATTTCACCTGATTCCGAGGCGTGGATCCGGGGGACTTTTTGGGGCAATATTTCTAATTTCGCATTTTAGCTTCGAATTGATTAGTTGAGTTAGTTACTTATAGCTATATTTACATTTTGCAATCTATTTTATTAGTTGAGTTAGTTACTTATTGCATTAATATGTTAAAGTGTTTAGCTTAGAGTAGAAAAGCATGTTACGTGTTTAATTGTCTATTTGTTATTCTGTGCACCATGCTTAGTTATCTTTTTGCTTTTCTTTACATGTGATTAGATGATATAAATCTATGCCATACTTGTCAGTTATCTTGTACTGCATATTTAAATTGGGACTACAGATGTATTTCGGGAGATCCCCCTGTGCTACATATTTAACTTGGGACTACGGACGTATCCGGGAGATCCCCATGTACTGCATATTTAAATTGGGACTACGGACGTATTCCGAGAGATCACCCAGCACTGCATATTTATTTTGGGACTATGGACGTATTACGGGAGATTCCACTTTGTGTTTACCTTGTTCTGAGCCGAGGGCTCCCTTTTTTTATGTTAAGTTTTTTTCGAATGTCTTCTTTAACTGTTTACAATAGAATAAATTTAACTCTTTTACTGTTTTAAATTGATTATATGTAATCCGGTAGAGCCTTAACCTGACCTCGTCACTACTTGACCGGGGTTCGGCTTGGCACTTACTAGGTATGAAATGTGGTGTACTCATGCCCTTTCCTGCACATGTTTTCGTGCACAGATCCAGGTACGAGCTATCAACCTCGAGGATAGTATTTGCTGCTGATTCTAGGAGACTACAAGGTATTTCTGCCGCGTCTGCAGAATCCTCAAAGTCCCCTTCTACTCCATCGTTTAGAGTTCTTTTCTTTATGTACTTCCAGACTTGTTTAGAGCCACAGTGGTTTATAGAAGCTTGTGACTTTGTGACATTTCGGGTTACTGGGAGACTATTTTGTACGAGGCGAGCGGCACTGAATTGCTACTTTAGATTATGCCCTTATTTCCTTATTTATTGTATTTTTATTAAAGTTTCCCTAATATTAGGCTTACCTAGTTGTAGATACTAGGTGCCGTCACAATACCTTTAGGAGGGTAAATTGGGTCGTGACAGAGGAGGGTAAATATGAGATTTTTAAGGCTAACGAGCGCAGAGTTAAATTTTAAGACATAAGATGACTTTTTAGGTCATCACAAGGTATTTTTTTATCAATTTCAACTCTTTATGCAATCCATTTAATATTACTTTTATATTTTATTTTATTTTTTGGTATTGGACATTATGGAGTAGTAATGTATTGCCAAGACAGAGGATTCTTATGAAATTAATTTTGTTAAACTTTCCTACATATTTTTAATAAGAGTTTAATAGAAAAATTTTTATTAATTTTAAAATATTAAATATTAAAAATTAGTAAAGAAAGATGTAGTCAAAAAATAGGTTATTGCAGTTATATACTTTCCCTATGAGTTCTTCCGCTTAATATTTTCGGGCTATTTTGGTATATCAATATTGTATTTATTCTTTTATAATAATACTGGCTCGCCTTTTTCTAAATGGATTTGTACAATATAATACATTCTCAAATTAAATTAGTAATAGGATACTATAATACGTTTTCGAATTACATTAACAATAGGAATTTTTAAGAAGTATATCCAAAAAGTAATAGGATTACATGACTGAAAATAATTACTTGTTCAATTTTATATGAATTAGACAGCTCCGAAAGTAATTATACTAATAGGATTCCTAAAGATAATCATATAGGATTTCTAACGCGTAGTATTATGTCCTAAAACTAATAGAATTATAAGGCTAATATCTAGAATTTCGGTTATGTCCTTTCGTTATGAGTTATTATGTTTAATATTGTAAGGTTCTTTTTGTAACCAACATTGTACTCATACTTATATATATATATAAGGTTCTTTTTGTAACCAACATTGTACTCATACTTATATATATATATATGTATATATATATGTGTATATATATATATGTATATATATATGTGTATATATATGTGTATATATATATATGTATATATATATGTGTATATATATATATGTATATATATATGTATATATATATATATATATATATACATGTATGTATATAAATATACATACATACAGATATACATGTATGTATGTGTGTGTGTGTGTGTATATATATATACTAGTTTCTGGATATGTGCGTTGCGCGTATCTCATATTATTGTGTATAATATTTTTTAAACATATATAAATATTGTCAAACGATGTGCTTGAGTTATAAAATAAAATTAAAGAAAAGTGTACGTTCTTGAAAATGATATTTAAATTATGTGTGAGATTATTATGGTTGAATACGGATTTTGTAATAAAACTATTCTTACAGTGTGAACGGATTTCTATATCCTTTTTGAAAAATAAAATAATCTTTTAATGTGAAATTTATAAATAAAAATGCAACAAAAAGGGATAAAATTTGAGAAATTAAATTTAGACATGACCAGGCATCTCCCCATAAGGCCAAATTACATAACATAATTAAAGAAAACAAAAATGAAAGGAAGAAATTGTAGTAGGGTCTTTGTCTCACTTACCCTCAGCGTGTAATCAGTGATAACATTGCGTTGAATTTCTAAGTTTCATGAATTAAACATGATAAGAAAAATCAGATTTTTCAAAGAGCCTTAAAAATAAACATTAAAAGAGTAGTTTCTACGAACATGAAAATGTGTCATGGTTACTAATTAAGCTGCTAAAACACAGCATCGTGAAAAGATAGATTTTAACTTCCAGAAAGACTCCAGCATCCCTTCCCCTCATTGAGCTGCTTTAGAATTCTAAGAATTTATATTGTGATGACTCAAAGGGTCATTTTATGATTTAAGACTCCATTCCGGACTCGTTATCCTTAAAAACATTATTTTTATTCACCTCAATTTGTGTGCGCAGTCCGAGCGTGAATCCGGAAAGCTTTTATGTAAAAATATATGAAATAATAATTTTTGAGAGTTAAATTTAATTTTTAGTTGACTTTGGTCAACGTTTTGACTAAACGGACCCGGACCCGTGTTCTGACGGTCCCGGGAAGTCCGTAGTAAAATATGGGACTTGGGCGTATGCGCGGAATCGAATTCCGAGGTCCCTAGCTCGAGAAATGAATTTTTGGATGAAAATTGTTAAACGGAAATTTAAAGAATTAAAAAATTGATTAATGTTTGAACTCGTTGGTATCGGGCTCGTATTTTAGTTTTGGATCCCGATAAAGGTCTATTATAACATATATTTCATGTCTGTGAAATTTGGTTGAAATCGGAGTTTATTTGACGTGATTCGGACGTCCGGTTGAGAAGATAATTAATTTGAAATGTTCTTCAGGAATTCATGAGTTTTGATGCTAAATTTGTAGTTTTAGGTGTTATTTTAGCGATTTGCTCGCACGAGCAAGTCCGTAGGGTGTTTTTAGATTTGTGTGCATGTTTGGTTTATAGCTCCGAGGGCTCGAGTGTCATTCGGGCGATGCGCAAGTTGAGTTAAAACTCAACCAAGGCTGCTGGTGCACCAGTTCGGGTGTGCCCCGCACCTGCGAGCCTTTAACCACAGGTGCGACCCAGGCCTAGCTTCCCTTTTTCCGCAGATGCAGATTTTCTCCGCAGAAGCGTAACATTGTCCGCAGGTGCGGCCCCAGTGGCCCATTCCTTATTCCCCAAAAGCGGAAGTTGTCCCGCACGTGCGCAAGCGCAGGTGCGACCCAAGCACCGCAGGTGCGAGGGTCGGGCAGTGAGTTCATATTATTTCGAACTCCAGCCGTTTTTCTTCTTATTTTTCACAAGGGTAGAAGACTTAGGGCGATTTTCTCAAGGCTTTTTCTTCCAAAATCATAGGTAAGTGTTCATTTACTCGTTCCTTCCAATCTTTTACTACTTTATACAAAGATTTAACCTAGAAATCTAAGGTTTTCATGGTGGAATTTGGGTAGAAACTAGGTATTTCGAAAATTTGGGGAATTTGACCTCAATTGGGGTCAGATTCCAAAACCAATCATATATCCGAGCTCGGGGGTGAACGGGTAAACAGATTTTGGTCCGAACTTCAAGTTTGGACCAAGCGGGCCCGGGATCGGTTTTAAATGTTTTTTGGGAAAACTTAAGAAAACCATGATTATGCATTAAAATTGATTCCTTTAGCAATAGTTAACGATATTGAACTAATTATGATTAGATACGAGTGGGTTGGAGGTGAATTCTAAGGGAAAATTGTACTTGAGTACTGAGTGGCCTGCGAAGTCGAGGTAAGTGTTTGTCTAACCTTAGCTTGAGGGAATAAGTATCGAGTGACTAATTGCTATTTGTTTTGTTGTTGAATACGATGTATAGGTGAGGTGACGAGTACCTATACCTTATGGTCGAGTCATAACATGCGAGTGAAAGTTCATTCTTGTTATTCTCGTAGTCTTAAAGTCTATTATTTATGATTATTGTTGTTAGTGAGGTGTTGGAAGATTTGCATCCGATTCCACCGAGATGGATAATATTGTGAATATTGAGTTGAGATTTAAATTTTAAATGGTGAAAGAAACTATGATGAAATACTGATTTCTTGTGAAATTCCTCTTTATAAGTTGTTAAAGATTCTGCGAATGGTGAGGAAGAGTGTAAAGCATGAAGGGTGATGCCGTGCATAATTTAATTATATTGTGAAGTTGAGAGTAGAAGCACGAAGGGTGATGCCGCGCATTCTTATTTATAATCTAGTGAGGACGAGAGTAAAAGCACGAAGGATGATGCCATGCATTCTATTTATTATTTGATAAGGCTGAGAGTATAATTACGAAGGGTGATGCCGTGCAAATTTCCTTCCTATTTTATATGCTTAATTTGTTGGTTTATTATTGTCTATTTTTGTCTTATTGTTTTCTCACTCCTTGTGTTAAATTCCCCATTGTATGCTCCCTTCCCATTATTTGTTGTTTACTTTTCTTTATTTGTTGTTATTTCTACTAGCATGATTTATATGTCCAGGTTTTTATGTGGTGTCCAGTCCTAGCCCCGTCACTACTTATACGAGGTTAGACTCGACACTTACCAGTACATGGGTCGGTTGTACTGATACTGCACTCTGCATTTCTTGTCCAGATCCAGGTTTAGGTCCGAGCTGAGTTCGAGTTGTAGCAGACTATTCGCACAGAGACACGAGGTAGATTTGCCGACGTCCACAGATTCCTGGAGTCTCTTCCTTATTATTCAGTTGATGTTTTATTTAGTTCAAAACAGATATAAATTTTCTTTCATCCAAATACTTGTAGTAAATTCTTAGTAGTTCGTGAATTGTAACTCCAAATTGTGGGTAGTTAGACATTAGTATTAGTTTCGTAGTATCGTTTTACTATTTCATTTATTATTTTGGTAACGTATATTGGATGGTATTAACATTTTTTATATGTTTTTTAATTTTTTTAATGTTGTAACGCTGTAATGTTGGCTTGCCTAGCAAGTACAGCGTTAGGCGCCATCACGGTCCTGACGGTGGGAAATCGGGTCGTGACAAGTTGGTATCAGAGCACTAGGTTTGCCTATGTCTCACAATTCACGGACAAGCTTAATAAAGTCTGAGGGATCGGTACGGGGATGTCTGTAATTATCTTTCAGATGCTATAAAGTTAGGAACAAGTTCACTTTTATTCAACTCTGTCATACGATTCTTGTTATCCCCATACCGATTGAACTCTTATATTCTTATTCTCTCGCAGATGGCGAGAACATGTACCCCATCTTCCGCTGACCAACAGCTGAACCCTCCAGTAGAAGCAGCTCCTACAAGGGGCAGGGGCCGAGGTCGTGCCAGAGGCCGAGGCAAGGGCAGGACTCAGCCTAGTGTTCGGGCAGCAGCTCCAGCTGCTGAGCCCCAGATAGAGCTTTATGAGGGGGATCCAGCTCAGACCATTCTGGAAGGACCAGTTCAGGTCCCAGAGGGGTTTATTGCTACCCCGGTGCTTCAGGATGCCTTGGTCCGACTAGTAGGATTATGGAGAGTGTAGCCCAGACTGGTGCACTCCCCGGGGCAGCATCTGTATCTCAGGCTGGAGAAGAAGTCCAGACCCCTGATACTCACACTCCGGAGCAGATTACTACTCAGCTTCAGACCTCAGCCGCCCATCCAGTTGGGGTAGTTCAGTCAGTTGCTGCAACACTGCTCGTTGATGGGACAACTATGTCCTCCGATGCTTTGTGGGGATTGGACAGGTTTATCAAGATTTTCCCTGTTCATTTCAGTGGTTCCACTTCAGAGGACTGCCAGGAATATCTTCATAGCTGTCATGAGGTTCTTCGGAACATAGGTATCTTGGAGACCAATGGGGTAGACTTTGCTGCTTTCCAGATAACTGTTTCTGCTAAGAAATGGTGGAGGGATTATCTATTGACTAGACCAGTTGGGTCACCTACTCTTACTTGGGATCAGTTTTCACACCTCTTCTTGGAGAAGTTTCTACCTATTACTACTAGAGAGGAGCGTCGCCGTCAGTTTGAGCGTCTCCAGCAGGGCAGCATGACTGTTACGCAATATGAGAACCGGTTCACGGATTTGGCTCATCATGATACTCTTTTTCTACCCACAAAGAGGGAGAGGGTTAGGAGATTTATTGAGGGTCTTGCCCAGCCTATCCGAATGCAGATGGATATGGAGACAGGGAGCGAGATATCTTTCCAGGATGCGGCCAATGTGGCCCCGTGAGTTGAGGTAGTTCTTGGATTGGGAGGTCAGGTGTCAGACAAGAGACCTCGACATTCTAGTGGATTCAGCGGTGCCTCATCTGGAGGAGGGGTTACTTTTAGAAGAGGCCATTCTTCCAGGACATTCCATTCAGCACTTCAAACATCCCATGGTGCCCTAGGTGGTCGTGGCTCTTACGTGCTTTATTCTGATCAGCCATCTCCTATCAGTGCACCTCCTCTTCAGAGTTTTCAGGGTGGTTATACAGGTCGACATGATCAGTTTGCCGGCCAGCAGTCTTAGCAGCCGAAGTCTTGTTATACTTGTTGTAACTCGAGGTACACTACTAGATATTGTCCTCGCGCATCGGGTAGTTCTCAGTATCAGGGTTCTCGTGCTATAGTTCCGGCACCAGTTGTCGGGTCACTTGCCCAACCAACCAGGGGTAGGGGTTAGGTAGCCTGAGGTAGGGGCCAGATTGTTAGAGGTGGAGGATAGCCCGCTAGAGGTGGAGGTCCGCCTGTTAGAGGTCCTCCCAGTGACATGGTTCAGGGTGGTGGGGCCCAGCCCCAGCCCTGATTGTATGCATTTCCTGCCAGACCTGAAGCGGAGTCCTTCTATATTATTATCACAGGTACCATTTCAGTTTGCAATAGAGATGCTTTAGTTCTGTTTGATCCGGGGTCTACTTACTCTTATGTGTCATCTTATTTTTCTTCGTATTTGGTTGTGCCCCGCGATTCCTTGAGCATCCCTGTTTGTGTGTCTACGCCTGTGGGGGATGCTATTGTTGTAGATCGTGTGTATCGCACGTGAGTGGTCGTTATTGAAGGTCTTGAAAACAGTGTGGACCTTTTTCTCCTTGATATGGTTGATTTCGTTGTCATATTGGGCATGGATTGGCTGTCACCTTATTACGCCATCTTAGACTGTCACGCCAAGACAGTAACATTAGCCTTGCCAGGATTGCCTCGATTAAAGTGGAAAGGGACTCCTGGTCATTCTTCCAACAGGGTTATTTTATGAAGGCTAAGTGTATGGTAGAAAAGGGGTGTTTGGCCTATTTGGCTCATGTTCGTGATTCTAGTGCTGAGGTTTCTTCTATAGATTCGGTGCCTGTTGTTCGTAAGTTTCCGGAGGTGTTTCCTACAAACCTGTCGGGGATGCCACCCGACAGGGATATCAATTTTTGCATTGATGTGGCTCCGGGCACTCAGCCCATTTCTATTCCTTCATATCGGATGGCCCCACCATAATTGAAAGAATTGAAAGAACAGTTGCAAGACTTACTTGATAAGGGCTTCATTAGACCTAGTGTCTCGCCCTGGGTGCACCGGTTTTGTTTGTAAAGAAGAAGGATGGATAGATAAGGATGTGTATAGATTACCGGCAGTTGAACAAAGTCACTATCAAGAATAAGTAACCATTGCCGAGAATTGATGATTTGTTTGATCAGCTTCAGGGTGCCAAGGTGTTTTCAAAGATTGATTTGAGATCGGGCTACCATCAGTTGAAGATTACGGCATCCGATGTACCTAAGACAGCTTTTCAGATAAGGTATGGTCACTCACTATGAATTTCAGGTGATGTCTTTTGGCTTGACTAATGCCCCAGTAACATTTATAGACTTGATGAATCGGGTTTTCAAGCTTTATCTGGATTCTTTCATAATGTGTTCATTGATGACATTCTAATATACTCCTACAGCCGGGAGGAGCATGAGCAGCACCTTCAGATAGTGCTTCAAACTTTGAAGGACAGTCAGTTTTATGTTAAATTTTCAAAGTTTGAGTTTTGATTGGATTCAGTATCTTTCTTGGGTCACATCATATCAGCAGATGGTATTCAGGTAGATCCTAAGAAGGTAGAGGCGGTCAAGAACTAGCCTAGACCCACTTAAGCCACAGAAATCAGGAGCTTCTTGGGTTTTGCGGGTTACTACCGTAGTTTTGTGAAGGGTTTTCATCTATAGCAGCCCCAATGACTAAATTGACTCAAAAGGGTGCCCCATTCAAATGGTCGGACGAGTATGAGGCGAGCTTTTAGAAGCTCAAGACAACCTTGACTTCAGCACCGGTGTTGGTGCTGCCATCGGGTTCAGGATCCTTCATGGTATATTGTGATGCCTCCCGCGTTGGGCTCGGAGCAGTATTCATGCAAGAAGGCAGGGCGATTGCATATGCGTACCGGCAGTTGAATATTCATGAGAAAAATTACCATGTCCATGACTTCGAGTTGGCAGCCATTGTTCACGCATTAAAGATTTGGAGGCACTATCTTTATGGTGTGCCGTATAAAGTTTTCACGGATCATTGCAGCCTTCAGTACTTTTTCAAGCAAAAGGATCTCAATCTGAGAGAGAGAAGATGGTTAGATTTAGTGAAAGACTATGACTTTACTATATTGTACCATTCGAGGAAGGCCAATGTGGCGGCCGATGCATTGAGTAGGAAGGCGATGAGTATGGGCAGCCTTGTGTTCATTCCAGTCAGTGAGAGGCCGCTAGCTTCAGACATCCAAACTTTGGCTAATTATTTTGTGAGATTAGACATTTCAGATCCCAGTCGTGTTTTAGCTATTAACAGTCGCTCGGTCTTCCTTATTCGAGTGTATCAGAGATCGACAGGATAACGACCCGCATTTGATGGTCCTTAGGACATAGTTCGGCATGGTGGTGCCAAGCAGGTTACAGTTGGAGATAATGGTGTTTTGAGGATGTAGGGTCGAGTGTGTGTGCCTAATGTTGATGGGCTTCGTGAGTTGATCCTTTAGGAGGTTCAAGGTTCTATGTATTTTATTCACCTGGGTGATTCCAAGATGTACCAGGACCTGCGGAAGCATTATTGGTGGCGAAGGATGAAGAAAGATATAGTTGCTTATGTGGATCGGTGCTTAAATTGTCAACATGTGAAGTATGAGCACCAGAGACCCGGCGGTTTACTTCAGCAGACAGACATTCCTGAGTGGAATTAGGAGCGGATCACTATGGACTTTGTTGTTGGACTTCCACAGACTCATAGGAAGTTCAACGCCATTTGGGTTATTGTGGATAGGCTGACTAAGTTAGCGTTTCATTCCTGTGGCAAGTACTTATACCTCGGCGATTAGCAGAGATTTATATTTGGGAGATTTTTTGCCTTCACGGCGTGCCCGTGTCTATCATTTATGATCGAGGTACGTAGTTTACCTCGCACTTTTGAAGGGTAGTTCAGCATGAGTTGGGTACGCGAATTGAGTTGACCACAACATTCCATCCTTAGACGGACGGGCAGTCCGAGCGTACTATCCAGATCTTGGAGGACATTCTCCGCGCTTGTGTTATAGATTTTGGAGGATCATGGGATCATTTCTTTCCATTAGCGTAGTTTGCCTGCAATAACAGCTACCAGTCGAGCATTCAGATGGATCCCTACGAGGCATTATATGGTAGACGGTGCAGATCGCCGGTTGGATGGTTTGAGCCGGGAGAGGCTCGGTTATTGGGTACAGACTTAGTTCAGGAGGCATTGGACAAGGTCAATATTATACAGGATCGCCTTTGTACAGCTCAGTCCAGGCAAAAGAGTTATGCCGACCGTAAGGTTCGTGACATAGCATTCATGGTCGGAGAGAGGGTATTACTTCGGGTATCGCCCATGAAGGATGTTATGAGATTTGGGAAGAAGAGAAAGTTGAGCCCTAGGTACATCGAGCAATTTGGGATTCTCGAGAGAGTGGGGGAGGTAGCTTATAAACTTGTATTGCCTCTAGGTTTATTCTCAGTTCATCCGGTATTACATGTGTCTATGCTCCGGAAATATCTTGGTGACCCGCCCCACGTGTTATATTTCAGCTATGTCCAATTGGACAAGGATTTAACCTATAAGGAGGAGCCGGTAGCCATTCTAGACCGGCAGGTTCGTCAGTTGAGGTCAAAGAGTTACCCTTCAGTTCTAGTGTAGTGGAGAGGTCAGCTTTTTGCGGAAGCTACTAGGGAGTCCGAGTCGGACATGCGGAGTAGGTATCCACACTTGTTTGCCTGTTCAGGTACTTTTTTATGTCCGTTCAAGGAGGAACGTTTGTTTTAGAGGTGGAGATTGTGATGACCCTAAGGGTCATCTTATTATTTAAGACTCCATTCCAGGCTCGTTAGCCTTAGAAATATTATTTTTATTCACCTCGATTTCATGCACAGTCCGGGCGTGAATCCAAAAAACTTTTATGTGAAAATATATGAAATAATAATTTTTGAGAGTTAAATTTGATTTTTAGTTGACTTTGGTCAACGTTTTGAGTAAAGGGGCCTGGACCCGTGTTCCTACGGCCCCGGGAGGTCCGTAATAAATATGGGACTTGGGCGTATGCCCGGAATTGAATTCTGAGGTCCCTAGCTCGAGAAATAAATTTTTTGATGAAAATTGTTAAACTGAAATTTAAAGGAATTAAAGAAATTGATTAATGTTTGAACTCGTTGGTATCGGGTCCGTACTTTGGTTCCGGAGCCTGGTACAGGTCTATTATAACATAAATGCCATGTCTGTAAAATTTGGTGGAAATCAGAGTTTATTTGACGTGATTCGGATGTCTAGTTGAGAAGATAAATTTGAAATATTCTTGAGGAATTCATGACTTTTAATGCTAAATCCTTTGTTTTAGGTGTTATTTTAGTGATTTGATCGCACGAGCAAGTCCATAGGATGTTTTTAGATTTATGTGCATGTTTGGTTTGGATCCCCGAGGGCTTGGGTGCCATTCGGGCGATGCGCGAGTTGAGTTAAAACTCAACCAAGGTTGCTGGTGAACAAATTCTGGTGTGCCCGCACCTGTGAGCCTTTACCCGCAGGTGCGAGCGCCAGCCCGCAGGTGCGACCTAGGCCCAGCTTCCCTTTTTCCGCAGATGCGGACTTCCTCCGCAGAAGCGGGACCGCAGAAGCAGAACATTGTCCGCAGGTGCGGCCCCAGTAGCCCATTCCTTATTCCGCAAATGCGGGAGCCGTCCTGCACGTGCGCAAGCGCAGGTGCGACCCAAGCACCGCAGGTGCGAGGTCGGGCAGTGAGTTCATATTATTTCGAACTCCATCCATATTTCTTCTTATTTTTCACAAGGGTAGAAGACTTAGGGTGATTTTTTCAAGGTTTTTTCTTCCAAAATCATAGGTAAGTGTTCATTTACTCGTTCCTTCCAATCTTTTACTACTTTATACAAAGATTTAACCTAGAAATCTAAGGTTTTCATGGTGGAATTGGGGATTTTGGGTAGAAACTAGGTATTTCAAAAATTTGGGGAATTTGACCTCAATTGGGGTCGGATTCCAAAACCAATCATATATTCGGGCTCGGGGGTAAACGAATTTTGGTCCGAACCTCGAGTTTGGACCAAGCGGGCCCGGGGTCGATTTTTCATTTTTTTGGAAAAACTTAGGAAAACCATGATTATGCATTAATTTTAATTCCTCTAGAAATAATTTATGATATTGAACTAATTATGATTAGATACGAGTGGGTTGGAGGGGAATTCTAAAGAAAAAGTTGTACTTGAGCAGTGAGTGGTCTGCAAAGTCGACGTAAGTGTTGGGTATAACCTTAGCTTGAGGGAATAGGTATCGAGTGACTACTTGCTACTTATTTTGTTGAATACGATGTATAGGTGAGGTGACGCGTACCTATACGTTGTGGTCGAGTCATTACATGCGAGTCAAAGTTCATTCTTGTTATTCTCGTAGTCTTAAAGAATATTATCTATGATTATTGCTTTAGTGAAGTGTTGGAAGATTTGCATCCAGTTCCGCCGAGATGGATAATATTGTGAACATTGAGTTGAGATTGAAATGTTAAATGGTGATAGGAACTATTATGAAATACTGATTTCTTGTGAAATTATAAGTTGTTAAAGATTCTGTGAATGGTGAGGAAGAGTGTAAAGCACGAAGGGTGATACCATGCATAATTCAATTATATTGTGAGGTTGAGAGTAAAAGCACGAAGGGTGATGTCGTGCATTCTTATTTATAATATGGTGAGGACAAGAGTAAAAGCACGAAGGATGATGTCATGCATTCTATTTAGTATTTGGTGAGGCTGAGAGTAGCACGAAGGGTGATGCCGTGCAAATTTCCTTTCTATTTTAAATGCTTAATTTTTTGGTTTATTAGTCTATTTATGTCTTATTGTTTTCTCACTCCTTATGTTAATTCCCCACTGTATGCTTCTTTCCCATTATTTGTTGTTTACTTTTCTTTTTCTGCTGTTATTTCTACTAGCATGATTATACATGTTCAGGTTTTTATGCGGTGTCCTGTCCTAGCCTCGTCACTACTTCTACGAGTTTAGACTCGACACTTACCAATACATAGGTCGGTTGTACTGATATTGCACTCTGCACTTCTTGTGCAGATCCAGGTTTAGGTATGAGCTGAGTTTGAGTTGTAGCAGACTGTTCGCACGGAGACACGAGGTAGATCTGCCGACGTCCGCAGATTCCTGGAGTCTCTTCCTTATTATTCATTTGTTGTTTTATTTAGTTTAAAACAGATATAAATTTTCTTTCAGCCAAATACTTGTAGTATATTCTTAGTAGTTCGTGAATTGTGGCTCCAAACCGTGGGTAGCTAGACATTAGTATTATTTTCGCAGTATCGTTTTACTATTTCATTTATTATTTTGGTAACGTATATTGGATGATAGTAATATTTCTTATATGTTTTTAAATTTTTTTAATGTTGTAATGCTCTAATGTTGGCTTGTCTAGCAAGTATAACGTTAGGCGCCATCAAGATCCTGACGGTGGGAAATCGGGTCGTAACATATATGCATTTTTCTTCTACAAGTAACAAAAGAACTGACGAAAAAATAGAGTGATTAGCTTTATATGTAAAAAATATGGTATATGTATTTATAGATCTTTGGTATCAGAGATATTGAAGGGTGTGTTTAATAATCATTTTTGCATATACATGACCACATTAGCCTCTGTGTCATACTCATCTACTATTATAGTTCTTTAGGATTAATTACCCTCGTAACTCTTCATCTCTTATTTTATTATAGCAATAAGTGAACATTTATAGGTAACGTGCGGGAGAAGAATCAGATTAAGAGGGGAAATCAAAAAGCAAAAAATAAAATGAGAAAGCAAAGAGGCATGTTAATGATTAATTTCTGTAATTGATGGAGATGTACTGATCTGTTAAATATAGGGGATTGATTAAGGCTTTATTGGAGAAAAAATCCAATAAAGATTAATTTGAAGTAAGTGGAACTCTATATTGAGTTGTTTTAAGAGCATAGTAATGGCAAGTAAATGAAGAGAATCAATACCATGATCATAGTGATAATTGTCAGTACAATATTATTATGAAATATTTTACCTTTTTGTTATTTTCTATTATTATTTATGAAATGTTTAGTACAGATTACAAAAGGGGTATTATAGAGGGTAAATTTATAGGGTAATTTCCTCAATCAGTTTTTGAAGGATATTTTAGTAAAATAACTTTATATTAAAGTCTTCATACTTATAATATTGTATCATTTTGTACATGGATAGTAAAACGCCTTGAATCATGATTACATTTATAAGAAAAGAATTGCAGTTAGAAATCATAACAATATGAATATTTAAGCTAAGAAAAGTAGAAGGAGAAGATAAAATGTATGAATTGTAAATGTTAGCTCAAAAAAATTATTATTTGCATGGGAAGTTAAAGAGCTTATCTTTGTAAAGTGAAGAATTTAGATACATGTACCTTAATAAATTCTTTGATAATTCCAAGTTAAATTTAATGTTATAAAACTAACCTTTGTTATTATATTGAAGGTATTATTAATATAAAGATTCATCCACTTAGAGAAAGGCACAGCGTGAAAAGTTAAGTTTCTCTCAATGCTCTCTCCCTCCCTCTCCACATCCACCAATCCGAGAACTCTTCCTCAACATGAACACCAATAAAGGTCCACCCAAGGCACACTCAAATAATCCACCTGATCTCAATACCATGCAAATTGATAAATCCACTCCAAGTTCTGAGAATAGTTCTTTCTTACAAAAATTAATTTCAGACCCTCCCTTTCCACACCATATACACTCAACCTACACCAATGAAACCCTAGATCTCACTGATGAAAGTGCCATACTAAATGACCTGGACAACTTCATTCCATTGTCCACATCTGATAAAATAAGATTATACGCCCCATGGCAGTATTCAGTCATAGTAAAGGTTTTTGGCCTAAGGGTGGGACACCAAATGCTCAAACAAACAAAATTTTCACTTTGGAAGTCCACAGAAGATACGCCTCTCATTGATCTTGGGTCGGGATCTTTCCTACTGAAATTTCAACGGGAGGAGAACATGTTGCGAGCCTTACACAATGTCCCTTGGTTCATACTTAACCATTTCCTCTCCGTCCGTCGTTGGGAACCAAAGTTTCTTTCCTCGACGGCACAATCGACATACTCCACCATTTGGATTCGTTAACCTGAATTACCAATAGAATTTTATGACTCAGATACTGTCACGAACCAATTTACCCTCCGAAAGATATTGTGACAGCACATAGCCTCTACGATTAGGTAAGCCTAATATTAAGGGAAAAACTTTAATAAAAACACAAGAAATAAGGAAAATAAGGGAAAAATCTAAAATAGCAAAAACACTGCCGCTCGGCTCATACAAGACATTCTCCCAATGACCCGGAATGTCACAAAGTCACAAGCTTCTAATAACTACTGAAGCTCTAAACAAGTCTGGAAGTACATAAAAAGACTCTAAACGATGGAGTAGAAGGGGACTCTGAGGATTTTGCAGATGCGGTAGAAATACCTTGTAGTCTCCTAGAATTAGCAGCAAATACTATCCTCGAGGCTGATAGCTCGTACCTGGATCTGCACACGAAAATATGTGCAGGTAAGGGCATGAGTACACCACATTGGTACCTAGTAAGTGGCATGCCTAACCTCGGTCAAGTAGTGACGAGGTCAGGTTAAGGCCCTACTGGAGTAAATATAATCAATTTAAAACATTAAAGGAGATAAGTAAATTCTACATTAAACATTTAAATAAAACCTTTGAAAACTTAACAGTCAAGGGAGCCCTTGGCTCAGAACTAGGTAAACTCAAGGTGGAATCTCCAGGGATACCGTCCCGTAGTTCCAGATGATTATGCAATACAGAGAGATCTTCCATAATACGTCTGTAGTGCTAAAATAAATATGCAGTGCTGGGGGATCTCCCGGAATACGTCTGTAGTCCCAATTTAAATATGCAGTACAGGGGGATCTCCCGAAATACGTCCGTAGTCCCAATTTAAATATGCAGTATAGGGGGGTCTTCCGGAATACGTCTGTAGTCCCAATTTAAATATGTAGTACAGGGGGATCCGGATTATTTCTATAGTCCCAATTTAAATATGCGATGCAGGATAAGATGACAAATATGGCATCGAATTTATACAGTTCATATAATCACAGATAAGGAAAAGCAGTAACTTAACTAAACATGGTGCACATAAAATCAAATAGACAATTAGACACGTAAGCATGTTTTTCTACTCTAAGCTAAACATTTTAACATATTAATGCAATTTAATAGAAGAAAGACTATTTATGATTTAAGAAGAAAAAAATGAGATTTTTATAATAACGGCTCGTGTACATACTCATCACCTCACGTACACGGAGCCCACACATCAAATAATATCAAACGTCCTAAGGGGAAGTCCCCAACACTAGGTTAGGCAAGCCACTTACCTCAACCTCTCAAATAAACTTGAAATCACGCTCTTGCCACGAGTATCCAACTCTGAATGGACCGAATCTATTCAAATAAATTGCATAATGTAAATATATCTATAAGTAACTAAATCAACTAATAAATTCGATGTTAAAACGCGAAATTAGAAAAATCGCCCCAAAAAGTTTCCCGGGCTTACGCCTCGGAATCGGGTGAGATTTGCAAATTCGGAACATCCATTCACTCACGAGTATAACCATACCAAATTTACTCAAAACCGATACCAAATTCTCAATCAAAACCCATAAAATTGTCCTAGGAAATTTTCTCAATTTTTTCCCAATTTTCACCCCAAATCCGAAATTAGATGATAAAATTACGCATAGATTAGCGGGTATTAATCAAAACTAAGTAAGAATCACTTACCCCAAACACCCACTTGAAAATACCTCCAAAGATCACCTAATACCGAGCTCTCAAGTCCAAATAGCGAAAAATGACATAAACCCTCGATTTTGGAACATTTTAAATTTGCCGAGGCATTTCTTCATCGCGATCGCGGAAAGACTCACGCGATCGAGAAGAACAGTTTTGCTGCCTCACATTTTTACTCTACGCGACCGCGATTCAACCCACGCGAACGTGATGAAATGACTCCTCTGACTTACGCAACGCGATCGGCCCCACGCGATCGTGAAGGGTTAAAGCCCAGCTTCCCTTAGCCGCCTTATTCCTCTACGTGAACGCGACCTAGGCCACGCGTTCGTGATGCACAACCTGCCTCCCCTACGCGATCGCATCTCTTGCTATGTGATTGCGATGAGTTTAACCCAACTAGCCTCTCGATTTCTCTATGTGATCGCGAACTTCCTCACGCAATCGCGATGAAGAACACTAGCTGCAGACACCAGCAAAAACCAGCAATCTTCCAAAGTCCAAAAATGACTCGTTGAGCATCCGAAACACACCCAAGGCCCCCGGGATCTAAACCAAACCTGCCAACCAATCCCATAACACCATACGAACTTAGTCGAGCCTTCTAACCACCTCGAACAACACAAAAAACATGAATTAAACATGGATTCAAGCCTAAGAACTTAGTATTTTTCCAAAATCTACAAACGATGTCGAAAGACGTCAAACCTAGTCCGAATGGCCTCAAATTTGACACACAGGTCACAAATGACACCACGAACATACAGCCACTTCTGGAATTCCATTCCGAGCTCGATCTCAAAATTTTCCCTATCGGCCGAAATCCACGAAATTCTAACTTTCACCAATTCAATCATAAATCTACTACAAACCTACAAAACACATTATGGACGCGCTCCTAATCTAAAAATCACTCAACAAAGCTAACAGAGTTGACAAAATTCCATTCTGGATCCGTTTTCACACAGTTCTGACTACGGTCCAATTTCTGAGGCTTAAACTCACAATTTAAGGACTAAGTGTCCCAAAACTCTCCGAATTCCATAACTAATCACTCCAGGAAGTCCCAATAGCATAAACAAACATGAGGGAAGAAATTATTAGGGGATTGGGGATCTAACTCTCAAAATGACCGGCCGGGTCGTTACATTCTCCCCTCTTAAAATAATCGTTCGGCCTCGAACGAGTAATAAGACAAACCTGAAGCTGTGAAAGGATGAGGGTACTGGCTGCGCATATCCTGCTCAGTCTCCCAAGTCGCCTCCTCGACCGGCTGACCCCTCCACCGGACGTTTACTTATGCAATATTCTTTGACCTGAGTTTTCTAACCTGCCTATCCAAAATGGCTACTGGCTCCTCAACTTAAGATAGATCCTTGTCCAACTGGACTGAGCTGAAATCCTATACAAGAGTCGGATCACAGTGATACTTTCGGAGCATAGACACGTGGAATACCGTATGAACTCCTGCTAGGCTGGGAGGTAAGGCAAGCTCATAAGCAACCTCCCCAACGCGCCGCAATATCTCAAAAGGACCAATGAACCTCGGAATCATATTACCCTTCTTCCCGAACCTCATGACTCCCTTCATAGGCGATACCCGAAGCAAAACCCAATCACCAGTCATAAATGCCAAATCACGAACTTTCCGGTCTGCATAACTCTTCTGCTTGGACTTGGTTGTGCGAAGTCTCTCCTGAATCACCTTTACCTTATCTAGGTCATCCTGGACCAAATCTGTACTCAGAAATCGGGCCTCGCCCGACTCAAATCATCCCACTGGGGACTGGCACCATCTACCATACAAAACCTCATACGGTGCCATCTGAATGTTAGACTGGTAACTGTTGTTGTAAGAAAACTCTGCAAGAAGCAAGTATTTGTCCCATGACCCTCCGAACTCCATCACATAGGCATAGAGAATATCCTCAAGAATCTGAATCGTGCGCTCGAATTGTCAGTCCATCTGAGGGTTAAAGGTTGTGCTCAGCTCCACCCTAGTACCTAACTCCTGCTGAACGGATCTCCAGGATCGTGATGTGAACTGTGTACGTCTTTCTGAAATGATAGATACTGGAATACCGTGAAGGCGAACGATCTCCCTGATATAAATCTCGTCCAACCTCTTAGATGAATAAGTGGTCAATACTGGGAATAAATGAGCTGACTTGGTCAGCCGATCCACGATCACCCAAATAGCATCGAAATTTCTCAATGTCTGTGGAAGTCCAACTACAATGTCCATCGTGATCCGCTCCCACTTCCACTCGGGGATCTCTAACCTCTGAAGTAATCCACCTGGCCTCTGGTGCTCATATCTGAAATGCTGACAGTTGAGACACTTGGCCACAAACCCCACTATATCCTTCTTCATCCTCTTCCACTAATAGTGCTGCCTCAAATCCTGGTACATCTTCGCGGCACCCGGATGAATGGAGTAGCGTGAGCTATGGGCCTCCTCAAGAATCATCTCCCGAAGCCCATATACATTGGGCATGCAGATTCGGCCCTGCATCCTCATAACCCCGTCATCACCAATAGTCACATCCCTAGCATCACCTCGACGAACCCTATCTTGAAGAACTAGAAGGTGGAGATCATCATACTGACGCTCTCTGATGCGGTCATACAGAGAAGATCGAGCAACCACACAAGCTAATACCCGGCTATGATCTGAAATATCCAACTTCACAAACTGGCTGGCTAAAGACTAAATATCCAAGGCTAGAGGCCTCTCAGTTGCTGAAAGATATGCCAAACTCCCCAAACTCTCTGCCCGGTGACTCAAGGCGTCGGCCACTACATTGGCCTTCC
Organism: Nicotiana paniculata; assembly: GCA_005239505.1. NCBI lineage: Eukaryota > Viridiplantae > Streptophyta > Magnoliopsida > Solanales > Solanaceae > Nicotiana > Nicotiana paniculata. The sequence continues at coordinate 46,697 of ML310993.1, forward strand.
CCGGGTGGTACAGTATAGTGATATCATAATCTTTAAGTAGCTCCAACCACCTCCGCTGACGCAAATTAAGTTCCTTCTGCCTGAACAAGTGCTGCAAACTCCGGTGATCAGTATAAATCTTACAAGGAACACCGTACAAATAATGACGCCAAATCTTCAGGGCGTGAACAATAGCTTCTAACTTGAGATCATGAACCAGATAACTCTTTTCATGCACTTTCAACTGTCTAGACGCGTAGGAAATCACCCTACCGTCCTGCATCAATATCACTCCAAGGCCAATCCTCGAGACATCACAATAGACAGTGTAGGACCCTGAACCAATAGGAAAAACTAACACTGGGGTTGTAGTCAAAGTTGTCTTGAGATTCTGAAATATCTCCTCACACTCCTCGGTCCACCTGAGCGGAGAACCCCTCTGGGTCAGTCTGGTCATAGGTGCTACAATAGATGAAAATCCCTTTACAAAGCGACGGTCTAAGCCAACTCTGTACTGCCTCCACCTTCTTCGGATATACCTTGATCCCATCACAAGACACTATGTGGCCCAAGAATGCCACTGAATCAAGCCAGAATTCACACTTAGAGAATTTTGCATACAATATATTCTCTCTCAAAGTCTGAAGCACGGTCCTCAGGTGTTGCTCATGATCTTCCCGGGACCGAGAATATACCAGGATGTCGTCAATAAACAAAATGATGAAGGAATCAATATAAGGTCGGAACACATTATGCATCAAATGCATAAAGGTTGCTCGGGAATTGGCCAACCCAAATGACAATACAAGAAACTCATAGTGACCATATCTAGTTCTGAAGGCAGTCTTCAGGATATCCGGCCCCCGAATCTTCAACTGATGATATCCAGAACGCAAGTCAATCTTGGAAAATACTCTTGCACCCTGTAGCTGATCAAATAAATCATCGATGCGAGGAAAAGAATACATGTTCTTCACTGTAACCTTGTTCAATTGCCGATAATCAATAAACATACGCATATAACCATCCTTCTTCTTCACAAATAAGATCGGAGCACCCCAAGGTGATACACCGATCCTGATGAAACACTTATCCAGCAACTCCTGCAACTTCTCCTTCAACTCAGGAGGAGCTATACGATAGGGAGAAGTTGATGGGCTGAGTGCCCGGCAACAAATCAATGCCGAAATCAATATCTCTATCGGGAGGCATACCCGGAAGATCAGCTGGATATACATCAGGGAAGTCCCTCACTACTGGGACTGACTCAACTGTAGGGGTATCAACACTGACATCTCTCACATAGGCCAAGTACGCATCACACCCCTTCTCAACCATCCGCTGAGCCTTAAAAAAATAAATGACCCTGCGGGGAGTATACTTTAAGGTACCTCTCCACTCTAATCTCGGTAAGACTGGCATAACCAGTGTCACGGTCTTAGCGTGACAATCAAGAATAGAATAATAGGGCGACAACCAGTCCATGCCCAATATAACATAAAAATCTACCATCCTGAGTAATAATAAATCAACTCTAGTCTCATAACCACTAAGAATAATCAAACATGACCGATATACGCAAGCCACAACTAGAGAATCTCCCACAGGAGTAGATACATAGATAGGGTAACTCAAAGAATCCTGAGATATCCCCAAATGTGAAACAAAATAAGAAGACACATATGAATATGTAGATCTTGGGTCAAATATTACTGATGCATCCCTATGGCAGACAGGGACAATACTTGTGATGACTGAATTTGAAGCGACGTCCTCTGAACGGGCTGGAAAGGCATAGTACCTGTCCTGGACTCCTCTCTAGGGTGACCTCGACCTCCTTGACCTCCCCGACCTCCACCTCAAGCTGACTGAGGAGGTGGAGTAGCAGCTGGGACTGGAAGAATAGCTGGAGGACCCGATGGAGCACGTGGAGCCTGACAAGTCTGTGAAGATGCACCCCTCCTAGATCTGGTAAATCTCTAACCATGTGACGAGTGTCACCACACTCAAAACAACCCCTCGGAGGATGCTGCGGCTGAGACTGACTTGAAACTGGCATGTTGGACTGGCAGGTAATATCACCTCGAGCAGGAGGCACACTGGATACTGGTGATGCATAATAGGGCTCATGAGGTCTAGAAGGAGCTGGAATGTCGCTGGCTGCTGGAAGATCTGAATGAACAGGGTGACTCACAAAACCCCTACCATAGCGTGCTACTGGTGCACGAGCTCCTGAATAATGACCAGTCTCTCGAGACCTCTTGGCCTCTTTCTCCTCTTTGTCCCAAGCAAACACGCCCTCTGCCCTCCTAGCAATACTCCCTACCTGCTGATAAGTGATATACATCTCCAACTCTTTGGCTATACTGGTCCAAATACTGGGGTGGAGTCCCTCAATGAAGTGACGAACCATCTCTCTGACTGTGGCAACCAAAGTCGGTGTATGACGAGCTAACTCACTGTAACGGACTACATACTCCGACACAGTCATAGCACCCTGGCGTAGCTGCTCAAACTCTACACGCCAAGCATCCCTAAGGCTCTGAGGGACATACTCGCGTAAGAACATCTCTGAAAATTGAGTCCAAGTAAGTGAGGTTGCCTCGTCCGGACTACTTAGCTCATATGCATGCCACCACTAATATGTCGCTCCCCTCAGCGGGAAAGCGGTGAAAGAAAGTTCACTCGCCTCCACAATGCCCATAGTGCAAAGAATACGATGACACTCCTCAAGAAAACCCAGACCATCATCTGAAGCTAGTCCGCTGAAAATAGGTGGGTGGTACTTCTTGTACCTCTCAAGTCTGAGCTGCTCTGCCTTAGAAGTAGCTACCCTGCTCTCATGCTGAACCGGAGCCAATTGGGGCATAGGAATATACTCTAGGGCATGATTAACCTGGGCCCTATGCTAAGGAGTGCGGGTTGCGGAAGTCTGTGCCCCTCCCCCCGACTGAGATGTAGCAGGAGCTATCGGAAGTAGTCCAGCCTGAGCTAGAATGCTGAATATGCTCATGAACTGAGCTAAAGTCTCCTGGAGGACTGGAGCAGCAATAGGAATCTCTGGTGCCGGCCGTCCAGCTGGAGCTGCTGGGGGCTCCTCTAACACGGCTCTTGCAGGTGCTCGGGCTGCACCGCGTGGCCGTCCTCTACCCCGACCCCAGCCTCTGGCACGGGGATCGGATGCCTGATCATCGGTCCTCCCAGTGCGGGTCCTCACCATCTATGAGAAAAAATAGAATAGAATTTTTAAAATTTCGATGTCAATAACTCGCACGATAAAGGAATCAAAGAAATATGATTGTTCTTAACAGTTACTTATCCTCCCGAAGATAAGTATGGACGTCTCCGCACCGATCTACGCCAGCTTGTGACTCGCGAATCCTATGAACCTAGTGCTCTGATACCAACTTGTCACGACCTAATTTACCCTCCGAAAGGTATCGTGACGGCACCTAGTCTCTACGACTAGGTAAGCCTAATATTAAGGGAAAAACTTTAATAAAAACACAAGAAATAATAAAAATAAGGGCATAATCTAAAATAGAAAAATAGTGCCGCTCGGCTCATACAAAATATTCTCCCAATGAACCGGAATGTCACAAAGTCACAAGCTTCTAATAACTGCTGAAGCTCTAAACAAGTCTGGAAGTACATAGAAAAACTCTAAACGATGGAGTAGAAAGGGACTCTGAGGATTTTGCAGACGTGGCAGAAATACCTTGTAGTCTCCTAGAATCAGAAGCAAATACTATCCTCGAGGTTGATAGCTCGTACCTGGATCTGCACACAAAAACATGTGCACGAAAGGGCATGATTATACCACATTGGTACCTAGTAAGTACCAAGCCTAACCTCGGTCAAGTAGTGACGAGGTCAGGTTAAGGCCCTATTGAAGTAAATATAATCTATTTAAAATAGAAAAGGAGATAAGTAAATTCTACAGTAAACAGTTAATGAAAACCTTTGAAAACTTAACAGTCAAGGGAGCCCTCGGCTCAGAACAAGTTAAACTCAAGGTGGAATCTACCGGGATACCTTCTCGTAGTTCCAGATGATTATGCAGTACAGGGGTATATCTCGGAATACGTCTGTAGTCCCAAAATAAATATGCAGTGTTGGGGGATCTCCCGGAATACGTCTGTAGTCCCAATTTAAATATGTAGTATAGGGGGATCTTCTGGAATACCTTCATAGTCCCAATTTAAATATGCAATACAGGGAGATCTCCCGCAATACGTCCATAGTCCCAATTTAAATATGCAGTTTATGGGGATCTACCGGAATACGTCTGTAGTCCTAATTTAAATATGCGATGCAGGATAAGATGACATGTATGGCATCGAATTTATACAGTTCATATAATCACAGATAAGGAAAAGCAGTAACCTAACTAAACATGGTGCACAAAACATCAAATAGACAATTAGGCACGTGAGCATGCTTTTCTACTCTAAGTTAAACAATTTAACATATTAATGCAATTTAATAGAAGAAAGACAATTTATGGTTTAAGAAGAAAAAATGGGATTTTTGCAATAACAGCCCGTGTACATACTCTTCACCTCACGTACACGGTGCCCTCACATCAAATTATATCAAACGTCCTAAGGAGAAGTCCCCAACACAAGGTTAGGCAAGCCACTTATCTAAACCCCTCCAATCAACTTGAAATCGCTCTTGCCACGAGTATCCAACTCCTAATGGCCCGAATCTATTCAAATAAATTGCATAATTTAAATATAGCTATAAGTAAATAACTCAACTAATCAATTCGAAGTTAAAACGCGAAATTAGGAAAATCGACCCAAAAAGTCCCCCGGGCCCGCTCCTCGGAATCAGGTGAAATTTACAAATTCCAAATACCCATTCACTCACGAGTCTAACCATACCAAATTTACTCAAAACCGATACCAAATTCTCGATCAAAACCCAAAAACTCGGCCTAGGAACTTTTCTCAAATTTTCCCCAATTTTCACCCCAAATCCGAAATTAGATGATAAAATTAAGCATAGATTAGCGGGAATTAATCAAAACTAAGTAAGAATCACTTACCCCAAACACCCACGTGAAAATCCCTCCAAAGATCGCCTAATCCCGAGCTCTCAAGTCCAAATAGTGAAAAATGGCATAAAGCCTCGATTTTGGAACATTTTAAATCTGCCCAAGCATTTCTTCATCGCGATCGCGGAAAGACTCACGCGATCGAGAAGAACAGTTTTGTTGTCTCACATTTTTACTCTACGCGACCGCGATTCAACCCACGCGAACGTGATGAAATGACTCCTCTGACTTACGCGACCGCGATCGGCCCCACGCGATCGCGGAGGGTTAAAAATTACATTATGTATCTATATTTACTATTTATGTACAAAATTATGATAAAAGAAGGATCCTTAAATATAGAGATTAATTTATAATTGTACCATCTATCAGCTTAATTAGCCTACTACAATCACGATTTTTTTCCCATTTAAAATTTTTTTAAAGTTACTCTCCACATGTCGCCGCCTAACGTTAAATGCCAACTGCCATCTCCTCCCTTGATTAAATGCCAACCCATTTAACTTCCCTTCTCCAAGTGAATCATAGAAAGCACCAGCTTATTGGTGATTGCAAAAGACTGGCCTTCCACTTAGGCCTCAATCGATTTCTGCAGCTCGATACTATTACCATAGTATGATTTCAAGACATTGACGCCGGCCAGATCACCTGGTGTGTGGCATCATAAATCAACATTTTTACTTGTGAAAGAAGTGGAGTTTGAAGTGAAAGAAGCTCTCCGCTAAGAACATTGTGAAAAAAGCTCTTCACATGTCGTTGCCTGATTTTCAAACCCAAATTTCTCTCTTTCTTACTAGTTACTAATCACCCAAAATATTTGTTTCTTATTGATACAATGCAGACGAAATCTCTAATCGCAATTGTATTATAATTATATACGTAACATAATTTTTGCAGGAATTGTATTACAAATGTATGATAGTTGTATATTCAATGTATATTGTTACGAGCAGTTGTGAGTTCGTGACGAATTTCACAATTTCTATCACAAATATATGATAATATTATATTAATTTATTAGTATTTTATCATGTATTATTTTGGGTATTAACGTACCATATACAAATTAGATACAATTGTGATACAAGTATGATACAATTGTATTTAGGATTGATTTATCTGATACAATTCAGATACAGTTATCACACAATTATCATATAATTCCTAAATATTTCTTCATTTTCTTTATTGTCCAGTCTCCCACTAATAAAATGATACAATTAATGATTTTTTAATAATAGAAAGTTGTCAGCAATGGTTGGAAGAGAGAAGATGTAGATTTTTGTCGCAGATTAAGGGATTTTGATGTAAAAAGAAGGAGAGAGAAGAGGGAAGGAAAAAAAGGAAAGGATGTAATTGAGTTCATTAATTGAAAGCACTAATAATGAGGTGTGAGCCTTTTAAGGAGTAATGCATACAATTTGTAAGAAAAATCTAGATACTTATTAAAACTACAAAACATAAAGAACATAGGTAAATAAGTTTCTAGTGTTGTATAGATAAGTAAAAGAGATTTTTATATTCCTATACACTATATGAAACTATATTACCCTCCCTACTCAAGTTTTACTATAATTATATTTTATATACTCAATTATTATTTATGTACATTTTAATGGAATTAATAATAATAATTAGTGTCCTAAAATAACTATAACGTATCTTCCACTTCCCTCATGTTTCTCTCTCCACATTTCACCCCCCTACCCCCTACCCCACCTATCTTGCACTCACCCATGATGGAAACAACCATTAAAAGATTTGAAGCTTTCAATTCGAATTTGGACTTTTTTAAAATATTATTTGTTTGAATTGGGTGTTGTTGCAAAGAATTGAGAATTCTCTTTACGTATCTCTCTATCTCTCAATCCCTAATTTCAGTAATGTAAAGCAAAGGAAAAGAGAGCAGGAATTTCACCATTGACAACCATTATAAAGGTTTGGAACTCTTTGAATTCGAATTTGGGTTTTCAAAAACCATGATTTGTTTGGATTGGGTGTTGTTGCAAATAATTGGGAATATGGTTTCGAGTTTATATCTCAATTTTGAGGGTGTTTTGGTGAAGATTAGACTTGATTTTGGCTAAATTTCAGATTGAAACTCGAAGAAGAAGAAGAAGACATGACATACATTATACTTACGAAATTAAAATATAATATACTATATATATATATATATATATATATATATATATATATATTATTTTTTTAAACTATTGTATGAAAGTTGAACAATATTGTATAAAAATTGCATTTAAGTTGTATGATATTGTAGTTGTATATAAATGAGTAGAAATAATGTATGAAAATTGTAGATAAGTTGTATAATATATAATTAGTTGTATGAAATTTGTTTTTACAATGTATAAATTAGATACAAAATATACAAAAAATATATTGTATAAATTTGTATAAAAATTATATTTAGGTGGTATGATATTGTAGTTGTATATAACTGGGTAGAAATAACATATGAAAGTTGTAGATAAATTGTATAATATAAAATATACAAAAAAAATATTGTATAAAAATTGTATTTAAATTGTATGATATTGTAGTTATATATAACTGGATAGAATAATGTATGAAAATTGTAATTGTATATCAATTGATAGGTGCTATGTAATAGCTGAAAGATATTCAAATCTGCTTATCCTCCTTTTCATTAAACGTAGTTGACAATTCCCTCGTGGGCGTGGTCACCTATTTATCCAAAATAAAATTTTCATCCATCATATATCTAATTTAGTTTGCAGGAGTAAATAATTTTTAGTACAAAAGATTTGAATGGCAAAAGATTAATTGCAATGTTTATGTACGTACACGTTGTTAAAGGAATTCTGTTCAGTATTCAGGTTGTCAAAGTGGTTCTAATACATGTACGTACTTTAAGATTTAGTTTGCAGGAGTAAATAATTTTTAGTACATTGCAATTAATCTTTTGTACTAAATAATTATTTAATTTGGTCATGTTCAGGTTCGTAACCCCATCAGCACTCCGTTTACGGTAAATATGGGGAGAAAGAGAGAATCCGGAGAGAATAGGGGAGAGAGGAGAGAAAAAAGACAAAAGGTGTAACTAAATTCTTTTATTGAAAGTACAAATAATGGATTGAGAGTCTTTTAACGTGGATTGTATATATTTTATAAACAAAACTTGTTTATGCTGGGTAATTAACTAAACATGGACATTAAAGGTAATAAAGTTTCAAATAATGTATAGGAATGAAAAAGGAAACTATCAGTTATGTTCATTTATAATTAGCTCATTACAAAAATTGGTCAATTCTTAAAATATTACTAATATTAGCCAAACATTACTAATATTAGCCAACTAGCTATTTGTAGCAAAAAAGATTAAATTTTTACTTTTTTTTTGAGTGGGTGTTATTAGAATAGATTGGGTACATCTTAAGAAGCTTGAATCTCAGTTTTGGGATGATTTGGTGAAGTTTTGAGGTGGTTTGAATTGAATATTCGAAGTAAAAACTGAACATAAAATAAATGATATGTGTATCACATTGTGTATCACATATGTATCATATTTGTATCAATTGTGTATCACATGTATAATTGTGTGTGATATACATGCGTGATACATGTGTCACAGAAGAAATTTTGGAACTCGATTTAATTATGAATTTTGATACAAAACCAGTCCAAATCACCTACAATCTTCCTCAAATTTTGTATATTAACTTATCTATATGTTTTCAATGAATTTCAATATACCTATTGAAAAAGTTCCTTTTTTGCTTAGATTTTTGGAATATAGTATATATTTGTTTTGTATTTCATCACCTTATTTGCTTCCTCATCCATGAAATTTTCTTTCGGTCTTGCATCTAATGTTGGTAATCACGCTTAAAAATATGGAAGGAGATTTTTGCATGTGATTCTTTGAGAGAAAGAACCTTATTTATTTAATTTTTTAATTTTTGTATGTGCTTGGCTAGTTTTGGTAAGTTTATAACCAATGGCTAGAGGTTGGTAAGTTGAGATATTTTTGGGAAATTTGTGTAAGTTTCCCAATGAAAAAATCCCTAAGTAAAAATTCCATTATTATGTAGTAGCCTACCTCTGGAAAGGAATCGGGGCATTTGCATCTATACCCGCTTTTTGTGTAACGTTTTAACTTGTGCCCGCTTTGTAAAAAAAACTACAAGTGTACCCGCTTTTTCGCATAACTTCAGCATACAGGACTGAAGTAGCAAAGGCAATCACGTAAAACTTCAGCATTCTAGTAGACGGACCTGAAGTAGCAAGTGTGCTGAACCAAGTGTGCTGAAGTTTTTGTTTGTAATTGATGAATTTAAGCATAGTAGCTGAAGTTTTGTTCTCTATTTGCTAAAGTTTTTGTTTGTAATTGTTGAAGTTTTTATTTTTATAACTGGCGAACTTCAGCTCTTGTTTTGTAACTGGCGAACTTCAGCTCTAAAGCTGAAGTTTTTGTTTCTGTAACTGTTTGGTAACTGACGAACTTCAGCTCTAGAGTTGAAATTTTTATTTTGTAACTGGCGAAATTCAGCTCTAGAGTTGAAGCTTTTGTCTACTAACTTACGTAATTATTTATAATTTATTTTTTAAATAATCTGATAAACATATTTATGACAATCATCCCATGAACTGAAGTTCCATAGTAGCAACAACAGCAGCAGAAGAAAGAAGAAGAAGAAGAAGAAGAAGAAGAAGAAGAAGAAGAAGAAGAAGAAACAAAGGAGGAGTAGGAGGAGGAGAAAGGGGGCTGAAGTTATTTAAAAAGTGGGTACAAGTTAAAAGTTTTAGAAAAAATAAATATAAGTTAAATGAGGGCAACCAAATAGGACGCCCCGTACAATTTTTACAAAGGAATCGGTCCAAGCCCAGATATAGCTTCAGTAGTTTTCTTGCTCGTCTAAATTTATAGGAGTAACTTCCAATTATGATCAGTTTATAGCAAAATAGAAGTTATGGGTTGGAGATTTTGGACAATATTTTGGTTGAGTTGAAAAAAGAGAGGATTTGAAGTTGAATATGTAAGAGTTTGTGAAAATTTGATCAATAGTTTAGATCACATGAACTTTATTTGGAAAATAATATTGTGAAAATTAAAGTTTTGTGAGTGAAAATTAGTATTTCACTTAAATATATTTAAAAACAAATATTTTAATATTTTACTGAAAATTCAAATATTGAAGTCTTGTGGCATCCCGATGCACTAGGCATTTTGTGTTCACGTAGGATTTGGAGAAGGAGCCACACTCCAAGGGATGCGATGTAGACAGCCTACCTTAATGCAAGCATTAGTAATTATTTTTACGGTTCTAACATGTAACCTATAGATCACATAAAAATAACTTTTATCATTACTTCAAGGCTCCGCTTCAAATATTGAAGTCTTGTATTTACAGATAATAATGAAATTTATGCCTAAATATCTCGGGAAAAACATTCAAGTTAAATATCGGATCTCAAATATTAAAGTCTTGTATTTACGGATAATAAAAAAAATTATGCATAAATATCTCGGAAAAAACATTCAAGTTGTATGTCGGACATTTTCAAAAGTCACAAAAGTCAGAATGTACGTGTTACTCATTACTCTTTCTTCTTTCAACGTTTTCTTTTTCTTTTAATTATTTTGTCCTTCTTTCAACGTTAACCACTTGAAACTCAAAGATCAATCTAATCATTTTTCTGATTGTCTCATATTCTTTGGAGTGTTGAAGATGAGAGATCAAAAAGTTTTTTTTTTATTTTCCACCTTGTGGTCGGTATTCATATTAGGATAAAATATTTTCTAACAAAGGCGACTTCATACTGAAGAACTTGAATCCAATCGAGACTTTTGGTTAAGGACGAATGAATACTTACCACTTCACCATGTGTTAGAAGAGAGATGAAAAAGTTAAACTACGGAGTGAATCACAAGATGTAAAATAAACAAATTGAAAAAAGAAAAAAATAGCAGTAATATTAATGGAGAAAAATAATACATGTCGCCAATTCTACAAAAAGTAATGGCATCATTACCAGCAAACAAACAAACAAATACTTACAAAATACAAAGGAGAACACGAAAATGCAGGGAATGACTGGCTTTTTGATATTTCCCATGTCTTACACTGTTTCCTTAATTTCTATTCCGTCCATTCATTCTCACGCCATCCTAACAGAGATCGATGGATTTTTGTTACCTCCGAATTAATCAGCTAACAAAGAACAAATAGTGAATTATAGTGGTGGAGTTAAAAATTTTATTAAGTAGATTTAAAATATAAAAAAATAAACTCACTAGAAGTTAAGAGGTGTCATTATATAGTATAAAATATATATTTAAAAAAAATTACTGAACTAAATATTGTAATTTCTTGACGAAGGGGTATCAATTGAAATCTCTTGAGTGCATGTGACTCCCCACCGGTGAATTAGATAGTACACAATGGGAAAAGAATAACAAAAAATTGTAAACATTACAAAATAAGGAGTTTAAGTTCTTACCATGGTAACACTAATATACTTGGTGTAACTCCACATAATAGGGTCTTTTGATAGTATTTCTACTTCGTGAAGATAGAAATGTTATTTCTTATATATTCGATATAATTACTTTGGTGACAATGTCAAATAACTTTTACACAATTAGATCACCTAAAATCTTAAGAGAAAGATCCTTAACCTAAAAACCACAAGCTACTACAAATTAATATATAATAAAAATAGTTTTGTGAAAATTCCTTACGCAATTAGGCCTGATTTATTTGTACTTAATAAGGGTATGAATGACTGATTTTAATTTAGTCATTAAATATGTTTATTTATTTAGATTTGAATCTTAATTATTCAGATCTCAATTATTAAATATATTTTGTTTTTTATTATCATGCTCCCTTCTTCTACTGTCGTTTTAAAATTTCAAGTAGACCAGTCTTTTTAAGTGTTGGTTTGGACATAAATCTTACTTTCGGAAAATATTTTCAAATCATGTTTGGTTATACTTTTAATTGAATTTTTGAAGATTTTTAAGAAATTTTGAAGATGAATTTTCAATTTTACCAATTTTTCATGTAAATTTTAACTTCCATCACAAAATTGTAATATTTTTTCAAGTGAAATATATGTTCAAACACAATTTTAAATACTTTTTTTTTAACTTTAATTCCAAAACTATTTTTTTTCAAAGATCACTTTTTTCTTATGTCTAAACGTCTACTACGTGATCCTTATCTATGAAACCTATCCAACACCTATATTTCGAAAAGCTTTCACAATTAAGTTCATCTCAAACATAAGTACTCGGAGGGCAGAAGGTTGGAATCAGTGTTTACTGAGTATATCTTTCTTCTCCATCTCTTTTGCCATACATAAACATAGTAAGTATATTCATTAATTACTCCTTCCCTCGATAAGTAATTTTTACCTTTTTTTTTATAGTCCAAAACAAATAATTTTTTCAAATTTTAAGAATGAATTAATATTTTGGTTGTCAGAACCCTTCTTGACCACTTAAGTGACTAGTTTTGCACAAATTCATCCGGAACCTATTTTTTTCCTATTTATCTTTGGAATAAATAATATTTGAGTATGTGTTAGGAGTGTTTATGTGAAGAGATAATAAAATTAAATATGATCAATTTTATTCCTAATTAATATAAAAGGTAAATTTTTTAATCGGTATAAAATTAGTCAAAAAATTATTTATTGTGATCGGAGAGTAACATACTAAACCTTTTAATACAAGAGGCGGCAAAAGCAAAACCAAAACCAAAAGCAAAACACTCAGTGTGATCTCTGCAATTTCGGCTCTGATCTACAAACCCTCTAATTGGCCACCAGTCGTTCATTAAATCCAGAACTAAACATGGTACGATCTTTTGTATTGTTTGAGTGACTCTGAAAAAAAGTCCTTTTTTTTTGTAGTAAATGGAAACCAAATCTTGTGATAAATTCAACTCAGATTATATCTTTAGATTTCTTTTTCTCTTCTTCACTTCTTTGGAATTATAAATCCAAGTGCGACGTGACAAACTACTACTTATTACTCATCATGACATGCATGCAGTTCAAACTAGCAAAAAACAAGAAGAATATTTGACGACTAACTAGTTATGATCAAGTACATTTAAACATTAAGGTTTATTGCATGGCCCTTTAAATATATAACAGCCTTTCACTTGAGAGATTGTCTTTCTCTATCAGTTGTTTAGCATATACTATCATATTTAGATTAAAATCAGAGACATTCTTATTTCTGTTTTAAGAATACATGAATAAGTACTAGCTAGCTCAAGAAAACCCAACTGTCATATATAATGATTACGAAAGGAAGATAGAATGAGAAGAAATAATGATGATAATATGCAATCAAATCTTGAATAGATCATTCAAGTTGAACCAACGCTTTGACTTTATGTTACGGCACCGATTTGTTTGTGCATTAAAAAAGAAATAATGCAATATGAAAAAGATGAGAGGAATAGTCTATGAGTGTGGGGCAATTATATAGAGCCAAGGGGTACTTGAATTCTTGTTATTGAAAATTATAATGCGCAAATATAACAAAAATATTTTTGTGGTTATACATGAATTGTTTCATTTCCTTAATATAAGGGACATCTAAGTTGGTGACAAATCTATGTGCACGAAGCATTTAGTATTCAAGATTTAGAGAAAGAGCACACCCTTTAATTCAGGCAGCCTATCATGTCGCAAGTATCGGTAGCTGATTATATGGCTCAAATCCGTAATTAACAAGCCACACAGATAATTTTACCATTTCACTAAAGTTTTCCTTCATGTTAAAATCCCACATATGACATTCTAATAGTTTTTTGAATCCGTTGACTCTGCCACTAATATTCGGGACAAAGCTAAAAAGACAAGTGTTTACCCTAAAAATCGAGTAACAATTAAATTTATATCGTGGTTTTAAGGATATGTGATTTAATCCAATACCAATTGATAAACAGAGAATTAAACAGATAACTTAGATAATAAGATAAATCAAACCAGCATGCAAGCAAAACCTCGACCTCGAATTTGATACAGCCTCGAGCTAAAATAGTAAGTGACAGAGCAATTCTAATGAACAGTAAGTAAAAGAGAATAACGAATGTAGGTATTTTTATCAGTGAATAATGATTATTACAAGTGAAGTAGATCCCTCTTTATATAATAGAGGAATCCTAAATAAGGTACAATTCTATTTATGGAAGTTAATCCCATGATTGAAACCAATAACCGCTCTTGATTTTATCTGTTCCGGGATTTCCGTTGTGATCCTCGACCGGTTACGGATATCTCGTCATTCCGTTATCACGTCCTACTCGAAGTCGGTCGCGCTTGGTCTCAATTGTTGCTGGCCTCGATCTCAACAGATATTTCGATCTCCAGGCTTGATGTCTCATCTTCGAGCTCGAGTCCGACTCATTGCGAGGCTACCCTCGAGGAAACTCACCTGCCTCGATCAGACAATAAAATCGGGTAGGTTTGATTTTGATCGTATACAGCTAGTCCCCTCATTTTTCGGAGTGTAACGAGAAGAAACGAACTTGATACTTTGATGTAATGCCTCGATCAATTATGAAGTCAACCTCGTAACGTAAGCGGAAGAAGCGAGTGAAGCGTCGCGTCTGCAAAGTTCTCAAGATCATTAATTAGTGCCAGTTGATGGTCGGCCACCAGTGTCAGTGACAAAGGTGACAAAATGCAGGTGGATCCGCGCATCGAAGAGTGCATTCACGGGCCATGCGAGCTTACTTCCGATGTTAAAGTCGAAAAACCCTCTTCGGTTCCTGGCTGATGCGAACCCATGTCGAGATACACATGCTCGATATCTGAAGGCGATCTCGAGCAGGTGAAAAAAAATTGCCAATGGAAAAATAAAGAAATGGTAATTCCTACCCCCGAGGAGAATATTACCACTTATGTGAAAGGGTTCTTAAGTGTGTATACTTACCCTTTCATACTGAGTCCCATCGATCCCGTCATAATTGACTTCAGCCGCCAATACCGCATAACCCTAGGCCAAATCCACCCCTCTTTTTGGCGCATTGTTATTTTGCTTTGATTCTTCACAAGCAAGGTCGAGGGGATGTCTTTCACCCTCGATCATCTCATTAGGCTATACAAGCCCCGTCTATATCGAGGCGGATTAATAAGGCTTCAGCACCGGGCCACAAAGGTGTTGTTCTCGAGCATAGACGAGGACAAAGATCGAGGATGGGTGGGCCGGTTTGTCCGAGTCAGGACTTTTGACTTAATCCCGGCCGAGAAGATGTCATTCCCCGAAGAATGAAACATGAAGCGTAAGTACAAACCCACCGATAGTGTTTGATGATTGTTTTGCTTCCTTTACCTCTTCTCATCTATATTTTTCCTTATATTGCAGTGGCCCATTGGTTTCCCAGTGCAATCCCGAACCTTGCAGTATGGGTTCGGCAACTGGCCTCGACCTCTTCGTATGCTGAGCGCTCATGGTGCGATTTGGCCGATGGCCGATGGGAGGCCAAAAATCATGGTAAGTTCCTCTGTCTGTGTTTGATGATTTCCTGTGAAATGCTTTATTTTAATTTGATTTCCTCCCATACAGGTCTAGGAGAGAAATCCGTCATGAAGCCGCCCCCACCTGGGGAAGAGGAGGTCCTAAAACCGGCCAAAGACAAGAGGAGGAGAAGGGCCTCGCCTCCTGATACTCCAAAGCCTAGGAAGAGTAAGCCTCAAAAGTCGAAGACCGATCTCGCCGTTCTGCCTGCTGATGTAGTCCAAAAACTACGAGAGGAAGACGAGGAGGGAGAAGATGTCGACTGTGTGCTGGTGGCTCAGAAGAGGGGAAGCATCGAATCTTTAAAAATAGCCGCGCCAGTGATGGTCGAGGAGGCTCATCATCGGACCGAGGAGATTTCAGAAGATGGTCCGAGCAAAGTCCCCGAGTCATTAGGTTCTGATGATGCCTCCCGCTGTGAATAATAACCGGCGGGCGTGCCCGAAGGGTCCAGTTCTGAGGCCCTTCAAAAAGGAGAGAGTTCCCCAAGTTACTTTCTTGGGGCGATCAATATTGATGATTCGCCGCCCAACACCACATTTTCTGAAGGGCAATTTCAGGATGCTCGGTCTTTGGGGACCCCTGATGTGGGAACGGCTCACGAAGGGGAGGACATATTCCGTGACTACTTATTAGGGGTCGATGTCGTTTCTGACCTAGATGCAACGATCATATTTGATGAGGCCCAGCATCTTCTGAACCAAGTAAGTTTCAGCCCCCGTTATTATGTTCGTGTTTGCTTTTGTTTCCATATGTCTGATTTCCTTCCTTTCTGCATAGGTTATGACGCTCCATCGAGAAGCGTTTTCCAAATCCCGAACTGAGCTGACCCAGTGTGAGTCCGAGCTTAAAAGACTCATGGAGGAGAGAGACGCCCTCAAACTCCTTTATGTGCAAAAAGAAGAGGAGATCAGGGACCTTCGAGCCGAATTGGAAATAGCTCATAAAGATCACACCGATCTCATCGAGCGAGTAATGTAAAAAAAAAAATTTAGGGGAGCTTGACATATTAACTTGATATTGGTGACTAACACTTTGATCCTGTAGGTTCAACAGAAGGCCGAAAATATTAAGGATCTTCGCGAGGAGGCTAAAATGAAAGAGGTAGAGACTTTGGGATGGAAGCAACACATGGAATGTCTCGCCTCAAAGAAAGATATGGTTCGAGCTCAGTTGTCTTCGGTTGAGCGTCAATTCCAAAGCGTGAAGGATGAGAGCTTGGCCCGAGCCAAGAAAATTAAAGAACTCGAGACTCGGTTGGCCGCTGAGCTTGCAAAGGCCACATCAGAGGCGGAGGCGCTCGTGGCCGCCTACTGAGCCGACGCTGAAGCTGCTAACACCCGGGAAAAGGAAATTTCTGATGCTGATGAGGTTAGATTATCCTGCATTGCCGAGCATGCAAAGCGCCAGTATCAGAGAGAGACTCTAGAGGAGTTACATGTTTATGGCTTCGACCTAACGGCCGATATCGAGAACGCAAAGGTGCTAGAGAATGAAGCCAAAGCTTTACTTTATGATGATGATGACTCCGCGAGTGGATCCGAGAGCAGAGGAGATGAAGATCAATCCCCTGAAGATGCAGCTCCTGAGGCGGATTAGGCACTTAGATTTTTTTTCTCTTTTTGTTCTGGATTTTTGTGTAAGACCCTCTGTGGTCTTTGTAAATACTTTGCATATATGAAAGATCCCTTTTCTTTCCGGTTTTTCTCTGATTTCTGTTTTGTGAAAAACTCTGTTTTGCCTCCGCCTTATGAAAATTTTGATATACTTTAGGCCTTGTGAGAAATTTGACTCACTTCATTGCTATGTGAAAATTTTGTTGAAATTAGGTTGTTGTAGGCTCTATAATCGAGTGAGTACTAGATCGAACTTAGAGTATAAAAACCTTTATGTTTTTGGTCAAGCGAGGGAGAGTCCCCGAGCTCAACAATATGTTCGAGATTTTGGTTTTGAGTGGCTTAATCAAATTTGCAATAGCACAATTTTTAGAGTCGAGTTCGAGTAAGGTTCGAACTTATAGTAGCAGACCCCTTAATGTTTATATCGAGTAATGATGAATCCTCGAGCCGTAGTAGAGTGATTGTTTTATTCGAGCTTGAAATAGTGGAACCCTTAGGTTAGAATTGAGCGAGAACAAGATTTTGAACTCTAAGTGTATTGGCCCTTAGGCTTTTTAAATTGGGCCGATATAGCCTCTAAAGGATGGCTATTATTTCCCTCGTTCGTCTTAAAAGACTTAGTAAAAATTTCTTTATGACTTAGCATGTATTTTTTACCCATTGGGTTTTTTTAGGGCTCAATGTTGATCGAGATCCCTTTGCTTTTTGTGCCTTTGTATGTTTGCATTAGGATAATTTGATACCTCTTAAGGTTTTTTGAAGGCTAATTTTATCGAAGCCCTTTTGATTATTTTTCCGAGGGTAGCCTGGTTAACTGATTTTCAAAGAATTCGAAGGCCTGTTTTTATTGGGGGATTCAGACGTCTCTGAACCGCATTAGTTTGGCCATAGCCTTTGGGTATGCCTCTTGGGATTATTTCCCAATAACACTTTCGAACTTGTTCGAAGTGTTAGTCCCCGAGAATGATGACATTGGTCTATAGATCGAGGGGTGCCTCTTTGAGGTCTTATGGATTTGATGTTAGATAATTCGAATATGTCGATTGTCGACGACAGTCCCTGAGTGTTCGAGGTATATTTGCACTTGGCCCTTGATCCACCTCTCACAAAATCATAATTATGGAGCTTTTATAGTAGAAAAATTTTCTTTGAGACACATGATATTTGATAAGGAAAAAACGTTTCTTTGAATAATTTATACATGCGTACATGTTTTGCCATTGGGGCTCGACTAACCTATATAGACACGGTTCATTTGACCGTTTGGCCCATTACAAAGATTCCCTATCGATACCCTTTGACACGAAGTACTTTCCTCGAAAATATAAAATCCGACGCTGATGCCCACCTAGTATTCGAGGTTGATTGTAAAGAAGCCTTGGATACTGTTGAATTGTTCCCAAGTAGCACATAATTGTTGCCTCGTTAAAACCCTCATCGGAAAACCCCATTTGGGATAAAAATCGATCTAAGGAAAAAAGAGTGCAACGCGTGCTTTAAAACATGAGATCTCGATGTCTTTGATCGAGCACCTGCAGTAAGTTAGTATCGAATATAAA
Source organism: Nicotiana paniculata (assembly GCA_005239505.1). Taxonomy (NCBI): domain Eukaryota; kingdom Viridiplantae; phylum Streptophyta; class Magnoliopsida; order Solanales; family Solanaceae; genus Nicotiana; species Nicotiana paniculata. Next base: position 65,438 of record ML310993.1, read on the forward strand.
TGAGAAAGGTAGAAAGTAATACCTTAGCAATAATCTCATTTAAGAAGTGATATGTTCCAATTATTTGGCAGTTGTTCGCCGTCCATTGTGCCAAGCTTATATGATCCCTTTCCGACGATGTCGAGGACTTGGTAGGGTCCTTCCCAATTTGGGCCGAGCTTCCCCTCATTATGGTGACCTTCCTTAGGACTAGTCCCCGACTCTGAAGTGGCGAAGGTTGGTTCTCCTATTATAGCAATAATGCTTTAAGTAGAGTGTGGCTTCTCGTTTTTCATCCAATAATTCGTAGTATTCATAGACTCGTGATTCGATTCTTCTATTGCATGTCAAAATCTGGCGCTTGGTTCCCTGCCTTCGACTGGAATCAAGGCTTCGGAGCCATATAATAAAGAGAGCAGGGTTGTACTCGTACTGGATTTTGATGTTGTTCGATATGCTCAGTAGGATTTTTCTCCATTTCCCCTTAGCGTCGTTCCACCTTTTCTTTAGGTTTTGAATGATGGTCTTGTTCGTTGATTCGTCCTGTCCGTTCCCACTAGGATGATATGACGTCGATAATATCCTTTTTATTTTATGATCTTCGAAGAATTTCGTTACTCTGCTGCCGATAAAGCATTTTCCATTGTCGCACACTATCTCGGCGGGTATCCCGAATTGACATACGATGTGATCCCAGATGAAGTCTATAACATCTTTCACTTTGACTTTCTTGAAAGCATATGCTTCAACCCATTTAGAGATGTAGCCAGTCATAAATAAAATGACTTAGCTTTACCTGGGGCCGATGGAAGAGGGCTGACGATATCCATACCTCATTTCATGAATGGCCATGGGGATAGGACCGAATGAAGTTGTTCTCCGGGATGGTGGATCATTAGTGCGAACCTTTGGCATTTATCACATTTTCGAACAAACTCCTTAGTGTCTTTTTCCATGCTATCCCATTAGTATCCTACTCTAATGATTTTGTGAATCAGTGATTCGGCACCGGAGTGTTTCCTGCAAGTGCCTTCATGGACCTCTCGTAAAACATAATCGGTGCCACCTGGTCCCAAACATATGACTAATGGTCCGTCGAATGTCCTTCTATATAATGTTCTATCTTCAGCCAATGTGAATCGAGCACCTTTGGTTTGTAGGGCCCTCGACTCTTTAGGGTCCGATGGGAGCATTCCTTTCTTCAAGTATTCAATATATTTATTTCTCCAATCCCAGGTCAAGATTGTAGAGTTTATCTCGGCGTGACCTTCTTCGATTATGGATCTCGAGAGTTGAACGATAGTCCCCGAGCTGATTTCGTCCTCCTCGACTGATGACCCAAAATTTGCAAGCGCATCGGCTTCACTATTTTGTTATCGAGGTACGTGCTGTAAGGTCCATTCCTTAAAACGGTGCAAAGTTACCTGCAGCTTGTCCAAATACCTTTGTATTCTATCATTTCGAACTTCGAAGGTTTTGTTTACTTGGTTCACCACCAGCATAGAGTCATACTTGGCTTCAATGACTTCCGCTCCCAAGCTATTTTCTAGTTCGAGATCTACAATCATGGCCTCGTACTCGGCCTCATTGTTAGTCAACTTAGAAGTTTTGATGGACTGCCTAATAGTGTTACCTGTGGGCGGCTTTAAAACGATGCATAGCCCGGACCCCTTCACATTCAAAGTGCCGTATGTGAAAAGGGTCCACACCCCCGATGATGTACGTGAATTTATGAAGAGTTCCTTTTCAACTTTGGGTACAAGGGTTGGCGTGAAATCGACCACGAAATTCGCTAAAATTTGAGACTTGATGGCCGTTCAGGGTTGATATTCGATATCGTACCCACTGAGTTCGATGGCCCATTTAGCCAATCGGCCCGACAGTTGGGCTTATGCAAAACATTACGAAGCGGGTAAGTGGTTAACACACATATGGGGTGAAATTGAAAGTATGGTTTTAGCTTCTTAGAGGCGCTTATCAGTGCAAGTGCCAATTTCTCTAAGTGTGGATATCTAGTTTCTACTTCTCCTAAGGTCCGACTTACATAATAAATAGGAAATTACGTACTTGCTCTTCTCGAACCAGGACACCACTTACCGGGATTTTCGATACTGCAAAGTATAAGTAGAGTTTTTCATCTACCTTTGGCGTGTGAAGCAGTGGCGGGCTCGATAGGTATCGCTTCAATTCCTCTAACGCTTGTTGGCATTCCGGTGTCCAGGCGAAAATTTTCTTCTTTTTGAGTAAAGAGAAAAATATATGGCTTCAATTTGACGATCTCGAGATGAATCGGTCTAAGGCAGCTATCCGTCCAATCAGCCTTTGCATAGCTCTTACGCTGTCCACGACGGTGATGTCTTCGATGGTCTTGATTTTATCGGGGTTGATCTCGATCCCCCGATTTGACACCATGAACCCAAGGAACTTGCCCGAACCGACCCCGAAAGCACATTTCTCGGGGTTGAGCTTTATGTTTTATTTCCTTAGTATCTCGAATGTTTCTTGCAAATGTGCCAAATGGTCTTCATGCGCGGGGACTTAACTAGCATGTCATCAATATATACTTCCATTGACTTACCTATTTGTTCTTCAAAAATTTTATTTACCAGGCATTGGTAGGTAGCTCCCGCATTTTTTATCCCGAAGGGAATTACATTATAAAAATACGTTCCATACTTGGTGATAAATGAAGTCTTTTCTTGGTCTTTCGGGTTCATTTGAATTTGATTGTACCCGGAATAGGCATCGAGAAAAATAAGGATCTCGTGGCCGGTCGTGGGGTCGATCATGCGATCGATGTTAGACAGTGGAAAAGAATCTTTGGGGCATGCCTTGTTTAAATCCTTATAATCTACACACATTCTAAGTTTGTTCCCTTTTTTAGGGACTACGACTACATTGGCTAACCATTGGGGATATTACCTCCTGAATGGAATCTATTTTGAGAAGTTTAGTTACCTCGTCCTTTATGAATGCATGCTTTACCTCGGACTGGGGTCTTCCCTTTTGTTTCACCGGTCTGAACTTAGGGTCCAGGCTTAGTCGATGCGTTGTTATCTCCGGTGGGATCCCTATCATGTCTAAGTGGGACCAAGCAAAACAATCTATGTTATTAATAAGAAATTGAATAAGCTTTTTCTTGAGTTCGAGGGTTAACCCCGTTCCCAATTATACCTTTCGCTCGGGAAGATACTCGATTAATATAACCTGCTCCAGCTCTTCGACCGTTGATTTGATAGCGTCAGAATCTCCGGGAACGATAAAAATTCGAGGGGTCAAAAAATCTTCCTCTTCTTCATCCATTTCTTGTTTCCCTGATTCGGTCGAGGCTGGTGGCGGAGATTTCTATTTGGCTTCCTGTTTACCTTTGATGCTCGAACTTTCCGAGGTTGATAGTGCCGATACCAGTGTTACCTCATCGACCGCGAACATTTCCATTGCAGCATTGCTGCTCCCCGTACACTATTTTCACACCGTCCGACGTTGGGAATTTCATCATTTGGTGAAGAGTCGAGGGGACTGTCGTCATGTTATGGATCCAAGGCCTTCCGAGTAGGGAATTGTACCTCATGTTGCCCTCGACTACGTGGAACTTAGTATCTTGAATGGTTCCAGCCACGTTCACCGGTAGGATAATCTCTCCTTTAGTTGTTTCACTAGCCATATTGAAGTCATTTAAGACCCGAGCTGCGGACACGATTTGATCCTGTAGGATGAGCTTCTCCATGACCCTCGATCGTATGATATTTTCCGAGCTACCTGGATCCACTAAAACACACTTAACTTGAATTTTATTTAATAAGATAGAAATTACCAAAGCGTCATTGTGGGGCTGATAAATTCCTTCTACTTCTCCGTTGTTGAATGATAAGGTGCCTTCTGGAACAAAATCTCGTCTTCATTTTTTCCTAGTGATTTATACCTTAGTGCGTTTGAATATGGGTCCCTGCGGAATGTCGACCCCACTAACGATCATCTGAATGACCTGTTGTGGTTCCTCCTGTTTATTTTTCCTGTTGGCGTCCCTTTCTCTGAAATGATTCTTGGATCGATCGTTGAGGAACTCTCGAAGATGACCCTTGTTGAACATACGGGCTACCTCTTCCATTAATTCCCTGCAATCCTCGGTCCTGTGACCATGCGTGCCATGATACTTGCACATCAAATTGGGGTTTCTTTTGGAAGGATCAGTCTGTATGGATCTGGGCCATCTAGTATCTTTGATCCTTTCGATTTCCAATACAATGCCTGGTGCATTGATGCTAAAATTATATTCCGGTAATCGAGGTGCCTCTGTAGGATCGGCATACTAGTTAACACCATTTTTGCTCATAAAGTCCCCGATAATTCTGTTCTCAATCACTTCTTCGATCATTCTGGGCGGAATTGCGTCCTGGACATTATTTCTTCGATCTGCGGTGTATGGTTGATATCGGTCTTTGTTCGGCCTTGGCTCCCTGTCGACGTCCCTTTGATTTTTAACTACCGACCTGTTTGGATGTACTAAATTGGAAGGGGCTCCTAGTTGGTCATCCTCAACCCTGATCTTCCATTGATATCGACTGAGCACATCTTTTAAGTTACATCCGGATAGTTGATCTATTTTGTTTCAATTGACGTGATGCTATCGAACTCCGTTCATTCAACCCCTAAGTGAAAGCTTGAACGGCCCAATCATCTGTGAGCGGTGGTAATTCCATGCGTTCCATTTGAAATCAGGATACGAACTCCCTCAACATTTCATTATCACTCTCTCTTACCTTGAAAAGGTCCGATTTCCTTGTCGCGACCTTTATGGCCCCGGCATGCGCCTTTACGAAAGAATCTGTTAGCATGGAAAACGATTCCATGGAATTTGGCGGTAGGTTGTGGTACCAAATCATTACTCCCTTCGACAGTGTCTCTCCGAAATTTTTCAATAACACAGATTCGATTTCATCATCTTCCAAATCGTTACCCTTGATGGCGCATGTGTAGGAGGTACCATGCTCGTTTGGGTCGGTGGTCCCATCCCTTTTAAGATTAGTGTTTCCCTCGGTATCTGATCAACTCGAGAGTTGTACGTTTCCATTTTTTTGTCATTAGCTTCGATTTTCTTCTCTCTTGACTCAATTCTTTTGGTAAGCTCTTCGAGCATTTTTATTATCGCAAGATAAGTCCCTAATTTGTTACTATTCGACCTTTCCGGCATGGACTTGGTACGACGAGTAATTTCCGGCTCGACCCCATTAGGAGCTCTATGTTGATTTTCTAACTGAGCAATAGCGGCTTGCTGAGCCTGAAGCATCTCGAGTATCACTTGGAGACTGACTCCTCCGTCTCCTCTGCCCTGTATTCCTTGGCCACCAGATCAGCCTTCTCTGCATACACTCCCTTAGAGGTCTGCGCCTAGGTCCACATTTAAAGCAACGTACAAACTGACATCGACTGGGTTGGTAACCGGTGCTCCTCTGAGATTAGACTGTGGCACCTCGACTCCTAGAGTAATCACATTATCATTTTCCCCCTGGAATCCGAGGCCATTGTCACCGTATGTGGGTGCATTTTGTGAGTTTGACATGTTTTAACCTGAAAGCAAAGATACTTGACAAGAACAAACGTAAAATAGTGTGTTTTATCAGAATCAGCACCGAACAATCACTATTATCCTTAGCCCAATGGTGGACGCCAAACTGTTTACCCTAAGAATCAAGTAACAATTAAACTTGTATCGTGGTTTTAAGGATATGTGATTTAGTCCAATACAAATTGATAAATAGAGAATTAAACAGATAAATTAGATAATAAGATAAATCAAACCAGCATGCAAGCAAAACCTCGACCTCGATTTGAGACACCCTCGAGGTAAAATAGTAAGTGACAAAGCAATTCTGATGAACAGTAAGTAAAAGAGAATAAAGAATGTAGTTATTTTTATCAGTGAATAATGATGATTACAAGTGAATGGGATCCCACTTTATATAACAGAGGAATCCTAAATAAGGTATAATTCTATTTACGGAAGTAAATCCCATGATTGGCACCAATAATCGCTCTTGATTTGATATGTTCCGGGATTTTTGCCGTGATCCTCGACCGGTTACGGATATCTCGCCATTCCGTTATCCTGTCCTACTCGAAGTCGGTCGCGCTTGGTCTCGATCTCAACGGATACTTCGATCTCCAGGCTTGATGTCTCATCTTCGATCTCGAGTCCAACTCATTGCGAGGCTAGCCTCGAGGCAACTCCCCTACCTCGATTGGACAATAAAATCGAGTAGGCTCGATTTTAACCGTATACACCAAGGGCATTTCCTTTCAAGATTTAAGTTATAAATATTGACAGCATAAAGATTTTATATTATTAGTAAATTTTTAATATGTGATTGCAGTTTAATTATTATTTTATCATAAAAATTTACTTACAATTACATGTAAGCATTCGTGCAAATATTTTTCGTTATCAGTGCATAAAAATTAACCTATTTCTTTTAAATGCTCTCCAATGGAATTTTCTGCTGCTGGCTTAGAATTTTATGGTGTCTGTTCTTCTCCACCCTCCATCCCTGCAAACACCCCCCCCCCCCCCCCAAAAAAAAAAANAATACCCACAAAGCCTTTTTGTCTCTCAAAAAGACACGCACAATGTCCCAAACTCCCAATTGTAAGCTCTATATCATCATCACTATGCCCTGCTATTAACTCTCTCATTTAACCCTATCTATCTTCCCCTCCAAACAACAAAAAAAGAAGAGAAAATATTGGTGAAAAAGATGTACTAAGCTACATTTCTCCTAGTTGTCCCCTTGACCTTCATAGGTTTGACATGGAGAAAAGTAGCAGTTTCAGCAGTAACTATTTCAAAAACCAAATCATCAAAGAGTTGAATAACAACAATAACAACAGCAACAAGGTTAAAGAATCATGGGATAATTCATGTGAAGGTGTTGATGGAGATTTAATAGGAGGATTTTTATGGCCACCAAGATCTTACACATGTAGCTTTTGCAAAAGGGAATTCAGATCTGCTCAAGCTCTAGGTGGTCATATGAATGTTCATAGAAGAGATAGAGCCAGACTTAGACTACAGTCATCACCCCCAAGAGATAATGGTACTACTACTCATTATTCTCTTCTAAACCTCAATCTTGAACCTAACCCTAAGCCTAACCCTAACCCTAACCCTAACCCTAACCTCAACCCTAGTTTTGTTTCATCCCCACCATCTTCTCCTTCAAGAAAATTTCCTCCTTTTGTTTCTACACTACCTCCATTATTATCTCCTTCCTTTTCTTCTTCTACTTCTGGTGGCTCCGAAATGAGAAAATGGGGAAAAGATAGTGTCCCATTAAATCACTTGAGTCAACTAAAAAATGGAGATTCGACAAAAATGGGATGTGCCAAATTTGAGAAAATTGGTTCTTTATTGCAAGGAAAAGAATGTTGTGAAGTGGTGAAGAGGTCTGAGTTTTTGAGATTGGACTTGGGAATTGGATTGCTTAGTGAATCGAAAGAGGATTTGGATTTGGAACTTCGATTGGGATACACTTAGACCAAATTCTTCCCACTGCTTTAAGGTTTGTATTGGTTGAGTTGTTAGTTTTTTCACTAGTTCAAGAAAAAGAACCATTAGTTGCTTTGTTAAATTAAAAAGGAGAAGGAAAAAAGAAAAAAAAAAGAAGGAAAAGAAAGTTTAACCAAAAGTGCACCATTTTTAGTGGTTGATTTTCTCTTGAATTCAGTTCTTTAACTATGTTTAGGAGAAAGAAGATGCAAAAGCTGTGATGCCATGAAGACGGCCAGCCAGATAATATTGCTTTTGTAGTTTCTATTTGTAATTTTTATTATTTTCTCTTTTATATTTCCATATTATATAGGTATAGTTCTTTAGTAAATTAATCTTCTGAAGTTACTGTTTCTCTTGATATATAATATTGCTGTCGAAGTTCATCAGTCATCACTTGTCTCTTTTGCTTAATCTTTTAGCATCGATGATTTAGATAAATAATTTGCATATGCTTCAGCTGCATTTCTTTACCTTTTTTTCTTCTTTTTTTTTTTTTCCAGTTTCTTGTTTTAGCTTTGAGATCATAGTCAAGTAAGTAAGTTCTGGTGTTAATTAGGTATATACACACAAAAAAATGTTATACTAGTAATACTTAGTACTTATTCAGGCATTATTCCATGTGATTATTAGATTTTAAATGGTTATTTTCACAAGATTTTGTGTGAAGACAAGTGTCTCCTCCTTTCTTTTTTTTATAGTTAAACCATCCACTCAGGCTTTCACCTCCCGGGGTGGTAGAGAGTTTCGGCGTTGACCCTATATTCTATCTTAATAAAAAAAAATATTACAACAATATTACCTTAATAAAAAGGATGGTTAACTAGGCCAAAGCGTGGGTGGATGGATTTAATTTTTTTTTTTAAAAAAAAAAAGAAAACTTAGGTCGTCCTTCCAAAAACAGTGTGATTTTAATATTGTGATAAATATTTTCTCTGATCTAATATAAAAAGTCACAGAGATGCATTTTCTTTCATTACCAGCACTTTGGATATTGAGAAAACATAGTTAAGATATTCATAGATATATTTATAACATAGTAAGTCAAAAGAAGCACATAAAAAAAAACTATGTTTTGTCATCTTCATTCCCATTTTGCTTTACTTTCTATATTGGAATAATTTTGTTATAAAAATTTCTCAAGCTCGACTACATGATGTAGACTAAGCAAGTGAATTAATGAACTCCTTTATACTAGAAATACTTAAATACAGACTATGAAAAAGGACATGATTTTCATTTTTATGACCTAGCAACATGTACAAATTAATGCATGGGCGCACATGGAAAAATGGTGCATTTATCAGGAAAGTGAATCCACATGAAGTACCATCGTCTTTTTGAACCACAAGAAAACATTTCACTTTGGTGAGAACAAATTAAAGCACCACATCTGTTTGATTAAAGGAAAATGATTCTTCACATATTGAATAGAATATAATTATTCCCTTTACGTCTATACTTATTATTTGTGGTTATCATAAATGCAGACCATAAAATAGCATCCATTAATGACTATTGTCTTTTCTTTTAGGGAGGAAAATGGGAGTAAGACGTAGAGACATATTATTATTAATAAGTAATTAACAGCTTGTTTGGATGGTTATTACATATCGTTTTATAATGTATCATATTGTATTGTATTGTATTGCATTGTATTGTACTGAACTGTATAATTCGTTGAATATAATGTTTGGATTGATTGTATCATTTGCCTTTGTTTCATAATATCACACACCAATAATAAACTTGCAATATTATAAAGAAAAATTATAATACAGGGTAAATTATTATATAAAAAGGTAGGGTAAAGGATAAAATAAAATTATTTAATAATAATAGAGGGTGAGATGAGAGAAAAAGATAAGATAACAACGCGACCACACCAAATCGGTCATTACATAAAGTGACACATTTCGTCGTTATATGTAACGACGGAGTTAACGATACGATACAGTATAAATTAAGTAACAATAAAAAAAACATCATATTTAAAATAATAATACGATACAATACAATATATAACAACCATATAAACAAGTTGTAAATATGTATTCTCTTTAAGAGATTAAATTTTTAGGCCAGTTAGTCACACACTTCAACATGAGATCAAACTACGCAAAAGGTGGTTTGAGTCTCACATCCACCTATTATAAAATGGGTAATCTGCACAAATAGACTATGTTAGTGCCACATATTGTTTTAGTTTTGACCCCATTTGAGCAAGTTTAGCAAAACTTGTATGACTACTTGGGTGCATATAGTTTACAAATTCAGACTGCTAGGACTTACATTAAAATTTCACAACACGTTTTATCTTCAAAAAATTTCAAATCTCAACTCCAAATATCAACTGGAAAATACTCTCCCATATTAATTCGTACCGTCCAATTAAAGATGCACGCTTTATGGCTTGATGTCCAATCTTGTAACAATCGTTCTATGTCTAGATAGTTAATCAATTTTTGCATTATTATGAATTATATAGGTACAACAAAAGCTCAACTTAGTGGGCGTCTGGGCATAAGAATTGTAAAATTCCGAAAAAAAGTGAGAAAATTTTTCAAGTGAAATTAGTATTTGAAAACTAGTTGTGTTTGGACATGAATATAATTTTGGGTTGTTTTTGAATTTTTGTGAGTTATCTGAGTGAAAATTTTGAAAAATGCATTTTTCTACTTTTTAAAATTTTCGAAAAATTTTAAAATTCATTTTCAAGTGAAAATTGGATAATTTATGGCAAAACACTAATTTCGAAAAAAAAGGGGGTAATTTTCGAAAAAAAGCTAATTTTTTTTTATTCATAAGCCCTTCATTTTTGGTAATTAGTACAATCTCATAAGCAAAGTAGAAAATTAGGAAAACACAGAATTGAGTAGTTAATATTTTTTTTATTATTTCAAAGTGTGCATACTATTTATCATATCTATTGAACTAAGTAATTCGTCTGGGCAATGATGTTGGGCTAGTATGGTTGACTGAAAAATAAAGACAATAAACACAGAAAAAGGTACTAAGAAATTTTTTGTCTCCAAAGTACGCTGTTGCCTTTTATCATATTGGAGACTTTAGTAAGCTAGGTACATAGGCTACTATACCATATTTTTAATGCAATATGAACCTTTAATATTATGTACTCTCTGCCTTTTACAAAAACTCATGTAGCTTAAATAAGGACAAACTGAATAATGGTGTTGTACTTTTCATATTTCCTTAACCATTGTGAAAAGTTTTGGTTCAAGAATGACAAGTCTATCTGATGAAGTGCTAGAAGAAGAGGAGTTAGAAATCATGCATTAAAGAGTTCACATAAAATTTATGCAATTTTTTTCTCTTGTCCTTTTTATATATCTCAACATACATATACTCATACTGTATAATCGAGGACTCATAAGCAGATATAGGATTTTTAAAATATGAGTGCATCATTAAAAATCGAGAAAAAAGTATCATTGGATAAATAATTTAACATTTAACTAGGAGCATCATTCAATCTTTTTTGGAGCATGAAGTCCAACATATAATATTAGATCAATTTTCCAAAATATATACATAAAATACATATTTTGGCAGAAAAACTATGTGTTCACGTGCACCAATAAAACGACCTAAATCCACCTCTGACAAAGACGGAGCTAGAATTTTTAGTTTATGAATTGACTATAATCTTTTTTTACTTACTGGATTCTTATAAATAGATTATTTATATATATTCAATAATTTTTTTAACATAAATACAGAATTTCAGCTGAAGCTATTGTCGAACTCGTAGCTATAAGCTCACTTTGTCCCGACTAAACCTAAAAATATAAAATCTGAATCAAAGCTATTAAATTTTACCGGACTCATATCCCGTGTTATATTTCCGCCCTGGGTGGGTTGGGGGTTGGAGTTGGAGTTGGAGTCTGGAACCCAATTATGGCTAAATTGGACAAAGAAAACGAAAATAAATAAATAAATAAAAAGAGTATCAAAATATGTATAACGCCACACTATGTGGCTCTATACATTAACAGTAATTGTGTCGTTAATGTATAGCGCCACATAATATGGCGTTATATACTTTTTTTCTGACAGACGGGTATAACGCAATTATACTCAGCGCTATACACTAAAAGCAGTACAAGGTTGCTCGGCCCACTGGTTGAAAGGTAGATGTGAAGCGGGTTTTGTCCTTGAGGTACAAGGTTCAACCCCTTACACCAACATTTTTATATTTTCCTATTTCTTTTTTATTTTTTTTCTTTTCAATATTTGGTTTAAGTGTTTAGATATAAATACTTTAATAGAGAAGCCATTTTTTATTTCTTTAAAAAATAACCAATACTTTTAATAGTTGTTATTTTGTGTTATACGTAAAACAAAATTATTTTTTTTCTTTTATTTTCAAATTAGAATTTTAGAATTATAAGTTTTATTTTATACCAAAATTCTTCTCTGCTGTCAAAAATCTCTGTGCTGAACTTTATGCTAAGGATGTTCAGTTTTTCATGGAACTCGTTCAGATTATTTTTTCTTTCTACATGTTTATAGCAATATTTAATTATTGGAAAAAAATATTTTGTTAATTAGTTTTTGTTTGGCTATAAGTATGAAGATGTTTGGATTGTAATAATTTTGAGAAAGGTTAACACTGCTTGAGCAGAGCAACAATATCAAACATGCCCGTTTTAATAAAAGAAAATATTTATTTTTAAGATTTCAACTTTAATAAAGTGGATTATATTTTAATAGGTCAACAAACATCCTCACTTTTCCAAATTTATAAGTTTTATTTTATACCAAAATTCTAATTTGAAAATAAAAGAAAAAAAAATTTTGTTTTACATATAACACAAAATAACAACTATTAAAAGTATTGGTTATTTTAAAAAAAAATAATAAATGACTTCTCTATTAAAGTATTATATTTAAACACTTAAACCAAATAATGAAAAGAAACAAAAAATGAAAAAGAAATAAGAAAATATAAAAATGTTGGTATAGGAGTTTGAACCTTGTATCTCAAGGACAAACTTCACATCTACCTTTCAATTAGTGGACCGGGTAGGCTTATATTGCTTTTAGTGTATAGCACCGGTTATAATGGCGTTATACTCGTCTGTCAGGAAAAAAAAAATTATAATAGCACACTATGTGGCGCTATACATTAATGACACAATTACCTTTAATATATAACACTACATAGTGTGATATTATACGTATTTAAATTTTTTAACTTATTTTCATTATTTTTGTCTAATTTAACCACAATTGGATTCCGGATTCTAAAATTGGGGTGGGGGGATGTTGTCAATGATTTAGATGTGGTGATTAGGCACTTTTTCCCAAAATCTGATAGTTTGCATGTTCCCGACAACCTCTGGGTGTCAAAGGGCATGATGACATTACCTTAAAAAGGGAAAGGAGCTGTTTTGGTCAGTTTTTCAAAACATTACAACAAGTAAAAGAAGCACAGAATTCTTTCCTTAATTAGTACAAAAAGACACTTGCATACTTACTGATTTCAGACATCCCCTTCAACGTCTTAACCTCGTTATCAATGTTTATCCCTGTGCTTCCTTATGTCAGCAATTTTTCTTTTATTCTCTTATGTATAATGATTTAATATAATATATATATGACCTACCAACACTTATTCAATGGCAGTACTGTAATTGCAATGCTGACTATATTAATATATAGAACATCCGTTTATTTTTTATTTGTTCATTTTATTAAAAATATATTCACTTTTACTTGTCTATTTTAGCAAATCAAGAGAAGGATAATCTTTTTTTTCTGTTTTACCCTTATCATTAATTACTCATTTTTTAAATCATTCCCCAAGACTTTTTGAAATGTTATTATTATTATGAATAAAATTATAAAATACACTACTAGAAATTCGATCAAAGAGCCGATCGATTCAAAATATTTTATTTTCTAATTTTTTTAACGAAATCGATCAACTTTTGTCGGGTTTTTTTTACGCAAAAATGAGAAAAACTACTTTACCGTCCCGCGAAATTTATTTTTCAAGAAACCGATAGAAATCAGTCAGTTTTTCATATAATATGATTAAAATTAATATTAAAAAAAAATGAGTGAAATCGGTCGGTTATTTTAATCAGTCATTTTTAAAAATCGACCGACTTTAGTCGGTAATTTTATAATTTTAATAAAAGGACCGAAATCGATCGGTTATTTTCGCGCGAAAATGCAATTATAGATGTTATTTTTGCGCGAAAATGCAATTAAAGAATAAAAATAAAATTAAATTAAGTCTTAAACGAAAATGTACCAATTGTCTAGTGGAAGAACAGTATCCTGCCACAGTACAAACCCTGGTTCAATTTTCAGACGGTGCATCTCTTAATTGCATAAGAAAAAATACCGACCGACTTCCTTCGACAAATTTTTTCTTTTTGGGTCGTTTATAAAATTTAATTGACTGACCGAACTCATATGAAAATTGCGATCGACTTCGGTCGCTATTTATTACCGATCGTCCTAATTTTGACGGATTAAAGTCGGTCGAAAATCAATCGATTTTTCAGTTTTTTGACAGATATCGGTCGATATATCTCGACGGGTTTAGACTGTTTTCTAGTAACGATACATGCTTCATTTTTTTAAAGGTAGTGAAAAGTTAAAAGTGGGCAGCTAAAAATGACGGAGGAAGTATATGGGAACATCTGAAGTGGTAAAGTACTGAATCATCGATCAAATTCTACAAAGTTATATGAATCCAGTATTTTCGGCATGTAATTTTAAGAGTACAACAAATATTAGAATGGTATAACAATTTTTACATTATAATTATTTAACTCGAAAATAGTGATAACAATTATATTTGATTTGTGGTTCTAAAAATATGTGATTTATTTCAGTACTAGTAAATAGACAGGAAATATTAAGTATGAATGAGAAGAAATGATGAACCAAACCAGTGTTGTCAAAGAAATAGGGACCTCGAGTTCGATAGCCTCGGGGATCTCGAGGTGAGTTAAGAACAATAAAGTATGAACAATAAATTAAGAGCAATAAAGTTGAAGAGAAATTGTTGAGCACAGTAAACGAGAAAAGCAGAATATAATGTTCTATTGCAGTGATTATGATCCTTTTACAAATGATTGGAGCCCCTTTATATAGGAAGGGAAAACCCTATATGGTATATTTCTAATTATAACAAAGAATTCTATGGGTACATCTGTATAACAACCTAGTACGGACTTGTACTAACTTGTACAAATCTTATCCTACAATTTTTGCCCTGATCCACGTGTCCTTAAGAGATTCCCGCTTTTCTTTGAGTGTAATCGAAATCGTACTGTCTCGAGGTAGACCGTGTCAGGACCTCGATTTGCTTCCCGAGGTGCGCACATCCCGACCAAACTTGATTCTTACTTCGGGTTTCGCGAACTCGAGCTCGGGGCATGATGAAGCCTTCAAAATCGAGCTCCCCAATTTCGACCGTATACAGATAGTCCCCGCGTTTCTTAGAATGAAATGAAAAAATGATTTGATCTTTAACTCTTTGATGCCCTAATCATGACGTCAGACCCGTGATGTCAGTGATTAGTGTGTCTGAAAGGTCGTGCAAAGGTCACGTCTGCACATCTTTCGAGGAGTCATTAATTAAAAGTGACTTTTGGCCAGCCGTTTAGCTTCCCCAACACGCAAAAATGGCCTCTATAAATACTTCAACCCATTTCCTTTGCTGACTTTACTCTCTTCAACATACTCAAAACCTACTACTTTCTTATTCCCTCTGTGATTATTTCTTTCTTGTGTTCATTTTGCCATCAACTTTCGCTTTTTTCTTCTGAATTTATAGTAACAATGACGAACACTTCCAATACAGTTTCAGACAAAGAGAAGGCTTCTTCGTCTTCACGCGTATCTAAGAGCAAAACCGAGGTACCTCCTCGTATTGAAGAGTGCATCCCTGGGCCATGTGATACGTCTTTCGATTTCAAAGTTGACAGACTTGCTTCGATCCTGGGTCGATGTGAGCCTATGTCTCGATATATCATCTTGATAACCGTACTCAAACAAGTAAAAGCAGATTGTCGTTGGGTAGACACAGTGAATGTGGAGACCCCTTCATCCGAAGAAGATATCACCACTTTCAAAGCAGGGTACCTAAGTGTATATATATACCCATTCACCTTAGGCCCCGCAGATCCTTCTTTACCCCACCTAGACCTAGTGATTCTCGACTTTTGTCGACAATACCAAGTGACGTTAGGCCAAATCTACCCTTCTTTTTGGCGAATTGTTCACTTGATTAGATACTTCTCGAGCAAGGTTGAGGGGATGTATTTTACCCTCGACCACCTGATCAGGCTATACAACCCTCGTCTCTATCGAGGTGGCCTGATAAAATTGCAATGTCGGTCCTCGAAGTCTTTCTTCTCCAGCATCGATGAAGATAAAAATCGAGGGTGGATGAGCCGCTTCGTCCGATTCAGGACCTCCGACCTGATTCCCGTTGAAAATATGACGTTCCTAGAGGAATGGAATATGAAGAGAAAGTACCGACTTGTCGAGTGTGTTTCATTACTTTGATGTTCCCATCCTCTTTTGAACTAACTCCTCTTTCGATGATACAACCGTCGCTTGGTATCCAGGTGTGATTACGGACCTCCCGGGTTGGTTCGACAACTGGCTTCCACTTCCTCATACGCTGAGCACGTCTGGCGCGATTTGGCAAAAGGTCGATGGGAGGCCAAAAACCACGGTGAGCTTTCATCATTTGCCTATCCAAATCCCTTATAGAAATACTCTTCGCAAAATACCTAACTTTGTATTTGTGCAGGCCTCGGGGATGCTATTTCGATGAGGTCTCCCCCACTTGGTGAGGAAGAAACCCCATAACCCGCCAAAGACAAGAAGAGGAAGAAAGAGTGGTCGGCAAACTCCCCGAAGCCGAAGAAAACCAAGGTTCGAAAGCCTAAGGTCAAAACGGTGGCCTTATCTCCGAAAACTGTAGAACGTCCTCGCACTGAGGATGAAGAGGAAGAAGATGCTGAGGGCGAAGATGACCGCCCGTTAGTGATTCAGAGAAGAGGAAGCACTGATGCTTTAAAGGCTTCTGACCGAAGGCTATTGCTATGGTCCAGTCTCAAGCCTAGGAAGTCCCTGAGGGGAGCTCAAGAAAAGTCCTCGAGCCAACCAGTGACAAGGAAACACCTTACATCGTAGGGCACTTGATCGATGAAGTCGCCCAACCCTGAGGTGCCTCAAAGGTGAGAGAACGCCCCGATTGAATCATTCGAGGTGATTGATGTGGATGACTCTCCTCCAGGCCTGTTGTTCACTGCGGGGCAGATATGGGATGCCCAAGATATGAAGACTCCCGATGTGGGAACATCCCACGAGGAGGACGACATATTCAGAGAATGTTTTGCTGGAATCGAAGAGGGCCCCGATCTTGACGCCTCGTTCATCTTCGAAGAGGCTGATAAGCTTCGAAAGCAGGTAAACTTTGCCTTAAAAATTATAATTAGAGTTCGGTTTTGCCTTTCTGACTCCCTTTCTTCGTGATAAGGCCGTGATGCTCTATGAACGAGCTTTCTCCAAGTCTTGGGATGAGCTTTCCCGTTGTGAAGATGAGCTCCGGAAGCTCATGTCAGATATGGACGAACTCAAGTCTCTCTATGCCAAAAGAGAGGTGGAACTCAACGATCTTCGAGCAAGTTCAGATGAGGCTTCCCAAGAACGAGTCAATCTCGTTGAACAGGTAACATATCTTTGTGGGTTTACTTTTTATCTTCTTTGCTTCGTGCCTAATACTTTAATTTTTTAGCTTCATCAGAGGGCCGATCTGGTGGAACAACTTCAGGAGGAGCTTAAGAACAAAAAGGCTGAAACCCTCGGATGGAAGCAAAGTATGGACCGTCTGGCCTCCGAGAAGGACACTCTTCGGGAGAAACTGACCTCGGTCGAGCACCAACTTCAGAGTGAAAAGAGGAGAGCCGTAAGTTTAAGGAGCTTCACACTGAGATGGCCGCAGAATTAGCTAAGGTCAAGTCCGAAGCTGATGGATTCATGTCCTCTCATCAAACTGATGTTGTTGCTGCTAATTCTCAGGCTCGGAAGATCTCTGTTGCGGCCGAGCTCAAGTTAACATGTGCCACCAATCACGCCAAGATGGAGTCTCAAAGGCATACTCTCGAGGAGGTGCACGCCAAAGGTTTCGACCTTTCCGCCGAAATCGAGAATGTAAAGGCCTTGGAAGAAGAGGCAGCTGCATTGTTCTCCACCGACGAGGATTCCGCCAGCGGCTCTGAGAGTGAGGGAGACGAAGGCGAAGTCCGCGAGGAGGAAGAGGAGAAGGCCCCCGAAGATGAGGCTACCGAAGATGTAGCTCCAGTGGATACTGCCTCCGAGCAAATGACCCCGAAAGTAGATTAGGTTCTTTTGCTTTCTTTATTTTGTGTAATACCTTCTGTGTATAACAAATAAAGGAATTTAATTCGTCTTCAATTTTTCTTCAAAGTTTGCTTGATTTTTCATGCTATAATCTTTGAGCGTTGGTTCAAATTCGGGGTAGAGTAAACCCTCGAGTTTTTCGATCAACGATTGATAATAGGTTACCACCTAAGATTCGATCTTCGAGCTGGGCTTTAGCTCGGGATTTTTGAGTCCGAGCTAGGTAAGGTCTCGAGCATGGTGTGCTTCGACCTTTAAGCTCTTTAAGTATTGGCCCTTAGGATTTAAAATATCGGCCCTTATGATCTTTTAGATTGGCCCTTAGGCTCTAAAATTTTGGTCCTTAGGCTCTTTAGATTGGCTCTTAGGCTCTTTTAGGTAGGGCCAATTCGGCCTCTTAAATGGCTATAGTTTTTCCCTGTTTCTCGCTAAAGACTTAGTGGAAATTTTGGTATGCCTTAGCATGTATGTTTTGTATTCATGTTTGATTTTTCGGAGGTTCGATTGATTGGAACCTTGTTTATAAGACAATATGTAATTATAATTGAATACCTCTTGAGGTTTTTTCGAAAGCTGGTATTATCGAAGCCTCCACATTATTCGAGGGATGATTTTATCGAAGCACTTTATAGTTTGCTTTTGCCGAGGGTAGCCTGGTTTAACCGGTTTTTCAAAGTATTTGAAGGCTTTTAGTTTTTATGGCGGAAGTCGGACGTCTCCGAGCCGCATTATTTCGATCGTAGCCTTTTCATATGACCGTAGTCTTTTATATGTCCGTAGACTTTTATATGGCCGTAGCCTTTAGTCCCCGAGTGTGGTGGCCTTGGCCTTAATATCACGGGGATGCCTCTTTAGGTCTTATGAGTTCGAGTATGATTTATTGAGGTCTTATGAGTTCGAGCATTCCTCTTTGAGGTCTTACAGGTTTGAGTGTGCCTCTTCGAGGTCTTATAGGTTCGAGTATGTATCTTTGAGTTCTTATAGGTTTGAGTGTTCCTATTTGAGGTCTTATAGGTTTGAGTTTTCGATGACTCGATATGTTGACTGTCGATGACAATCCCCGAGTATTCAGATGCATTTGATGTTTTGGCCCTTGAGTCATTTCATGTAGAAATATAAATGCAAAAATGGTAGACTTATTTTTGGGCACAAAGTGTTTTGATATAATGACAGTGCTTCTTTGAATGATTGATACATGCGTACATGTTTTGTCGTCAAGGGCTCGACTGCTTTATATGGACACGGTTCATTTGACCGTTTGGCCCATTACATCATTTTCCTATCGAGGCCCTCTTGACATGAATTGTTTTCTTTCGAAAATATAACCTCCGAGGGTGATGCCCCCCCAGTATTCGAGTTTGATTGAAAAGAAGCCTTGAATATTTGTTGAGTTAGGTAGCATATAAGTGTTGCCTCGTTAAAAACCTTGCTGGTAAAACCTTTTTGGGATAAAACACATTCTAAGGGAAAAAGAGTGCAACACATGCTTTAAAATCCAAGGTCTTCGAGCTGAAGGATGCTTCAATATCTCCAATCGAACACCTGTGTGGACTTAGTATGAAATATAAATGAAAAGGGGAGAGGGTCATACCTCAGCAGTAGTAACGTTTGAGCAATGATATATTCCAATTATTTGGTAGTTGCTCGCCTTCCATTGTGCTAAGTTTGTAGGATCATTTTCACACAACTTCGAGGACTCGGTATGGTCCTTCCAAATTAGGGTCTCGAGTATTGAGGGCGACTTTCCTTAGAACTAAGTCCCCGACTCCGACGTAGCAAAGGTTCGTCCTTCTATTGTAGTACCTCTCGATCCTTTGTTTTTGAGCGTCCATTCGGACTAATGCGGCTTCATGTTTTTCATCTAGTAGCTCGAGGGAAGTGTTCATGGCTTCGTTGTTCGAATCCTTGGTGGTATGCTGAAACCTGATACTCGGTTTCCCGAACTTGACTGGTATCAATGCCTCAGACCCGTACACTAAAGAAAACGAGGTCTCCCCCGTGCTTGACTTTAACGTCGTTCGATACACCCATTGCACCTCGGGCAATACTTCTCTCCATTTCCCCTTTGCGTCATCTAACCTCTTCTTTAAGTTTTGGATGATGGTTTTGTTTGTGGACTCGGCCTGACGATTTGCACTTGGGTGATAAGGTGCTGATAGAATCCTTTTGATTTTATGGTCTTCGAGGAATTTTGTTACTTTGTTGCCGATGAACTGCTTCCCATTGTCGTATTCTATCTCGGCGGGTATCCCGAACCGGCATATAATGTGGTCCCATATGAAGTCAATGACTTCTTTTTCTCTTATCTTCCCGAAGGCCTACGCTTCTACCCATTTCGAGAAGTAGTCAGTCATAAACAAAATAAACTTAGCTTTACCTGGCGCCGTTGGTCGGGGCCGACGATGTCCATCCCCCATTTCATGAATGGCCGCGGGGATAGAACTGAATGGAGTTGTTCACTGGGCTGATGGATCATTGGTGCGAACCTTTGACATTTATCACACTTTCAAACGAACTCCTTAGTATCTTTTTCCATGCTATCCCAGTAATACCCCGCTCTGATCACTTTTCGAACTAAGGAATCAGCACCAGAGTGGTTTCCACAAGTGCCTTCGTAGATTTCTCGTAGTACGTAATTAGTGTCCCCTGGTCCCAAGCACACTGCTGGTGGTCCGTCGAAGGTCCTTCTATATAATGTTCCATTTTCATCGAGTGAGAATCGAGCTGCTTTGGCTCGAAGGGCCCTCGATTCTTTTGGGTCTGAGGGGAGTTTCCCATGCTTCAAGTATTCGACGTACTTATTCCTCCAATACCATCTTAGACTTGTTAAGTTGATTTCCGCATGGCCTTCTTCGACCACTGACCTCGATAATCGTATGACAGTCCCCGGGACGATATCATCTTCTTCGACCGATGACCCCAGATTTGCAAGAGCGTCGGCCTCGTTATTTTGTTCTCGAGGTACATGGACCGGTGTCCACTCTTTGAAGCGATGCAATTCACTTGAAGTTTGTCTAAGTACCTTTGCATTCTATCTTCTCGAACCTTGAAGCTCCCGTTTACTTGGTTTACTACCAAAAGAGAGTCGCACTTTGTTTCGACGACCTCTACTCCCAAGCCTTTGGCTAGTTCGAGACCTGCAATCATTGCCCGATACTCGGCCTCATTGTTAGTAAATTTTGAAGTCCTTATAGACTGTCTAATGATGCTTTCCATAGGCGATTTTAGAACTATACCGAGCCTGGACCCTTTCACATTCGAGGCACCGTCTGTGAAGGGGGTCCATACTCCCGATGATGTGCCCGTTTTTAGCAAGAGTTCCCTTTCTACTTCGGGCACGAGGGCAGGCGTGAAATTAGCCACGGAGTTTGCCAAAATTTGAGACTTGATGGTCGTTCGGGGTTGATATTCGATATCATATCCCCCAAACTCGATGGCTCATTTGGTCAATCGGCCCGATAATTCGGGCTTATGCAAGATGTTTCGAAGTGGATATGTAGTCAATACACATATAGGATGGCATTGGAAGTATGGTTTTAATTTTCTAGATGCACTCACTAATGCAAGAGCTAACTTTTCTAAATACGGGTACCTGGTTTCGGCACCTCCTAGGGTCCGACTTACATAATAGACAGGAAATTGTGTACCTTGCTCTTCTCAAACCAACATGCCACTTACCTCTACCTCAGACACGGCTAAACACAAATATAGTGTTTCATCCTCCTTCATAGCATGAAGCAAGGGCGGGCTCGAGAGATACCATTTTAATTCTTCCAAGGCTTGTTGACACTCCGAAGTACATGCGAAGTTGTTTTTCTTCTTGAGTAGAGAGAAGAAATGATGGCTCCGATCTGAAAACCTCGAGATAAATCGGCCTATGACAACTATCCTTCCGGTTAGCCGTTGCATGACTTTCACATTGTTTTCGATGGTGATTTCGTCGATGGCTTTGATTTTTTCGGGGTTGATATCGATCCCCATGTTCGACACCATAAAGCCTAAGAACTTGCCCGAGCCGACTCCGAAATGGAACTTCTCGGAGTTGAGTTTCATGTTGTGCTTCCTTAAGATATCAAACGTTGCCTGCAAATGGGTCAAATGGTCCTCTGCGTGCAGAGACTTAACTAGCATGTCATCAACATAAACTTCCATTGATTTGCCTATTTGGTGTTCGAACATTTTATTAACTAAGCGTTGATATGTAGCTCATGCATTTTTTAGACCGTAGCATTTCATTATAGCAATATGTACCATACTTCTTGATAAACGAAGTCTTTTCCTGGTCCTCCGGGTTCATTTGAATTTGATTGTACCCAAATTAGGCGTCGAGAAAAGTAAGGATCTCGTGGCCAGCCGTAACATCGATCAGACAGTTGATGTTAGGCAGTGGGAAGGAATCTTTAGGGCATGCTTTGTTCAAATCTTTGTAGTCTACACACATTCTAAGTTTATTTCCCTTTTTAGGGACTACCACTTTAGGAATATTTCACTTCCCTAATGGATCCTATTTTAAGAAGTTTGGTTACATTGTCTTTGATGAAGGCATGTTTTATCTCGGACTGAGATCTCCTCTTTTGCTTCACCGGTTTAAATCAGGGATCGACACTTAGTCGATGGGTGGTTATCTCCGGTGGGATTGTTGTCATATCTAAGTGGGACCAAATAAAGAAATCAATGTTATCAATAAGGAATTGAAAGAGTTTTTCCCTGAGTTCGGGTTTTAATCATGTTCCCAGGTATACCTTTTGTTCCGACAGATGTTTGACTAATACCACCTGCTCGAGCTCCTCGATAGTGGACTTCGTCGCATCTGACTCCTCGGGGGAGATGAAGGCTCGGGGGTTAGGAAATCTTCTTCGTCCTTGATCATCTGATCCTCAATCACCTGCTCCTCGGGCTCAGCCGAGGGCACGGGCTATGATTGCTATTTGTCTACCTGTTTGTTCTTCGACTTTTCCGATGTGGATGGTGTCGATGCTTGTGCCAAGTCGTGCTGCGAACATCTCTTTGGACACATGCTGCTCTCCATATACTATTTTCATTCCATCCTTTGTTGGGAACTTCATCATTTGATGAGGGGTTGATGGCACTGCCCTCATCCTATGGATCCATGGCCTTCCAAGTAGAACACTGTACCTCATGTCACCTTCAGTGACATGGAATTTGGTGTCTTGTATGGTTCCGGCCACGTTTACGGGGAGGATGATTTCTCCTTTTGTTGTATCACTTGCCATGTTAAATCCATTCAAGACTCGAGAGGCGGGTATTATTTGGTCTAGCAGCCCGAGCTGCTCCACGACCCTTGATCTGATTATATTTGCTGAGCTACCCGGATCCACGAGAACACGTTTAACTTGAACTTTATTTAAAAGGATAGAAATTAACAGTGCATCATTGTGAGGCTGAGATAAGGCCTCGATGTCTTCCTCGCTGAATATGAGAGTGTCCTCGGGCATGTAGTCCCGAGTCCGTTTCTCCTTTGTGATAGATACTTTGGTACGTTTGAATATGGGCCCCTGTGGGACGTCGACTCTGCCGATGATCATGTTAATGACATGTTGGGGATCTTCCGGTTCATTTTTCCTGTTTACATCTCTTTCTCGGAAATGGTTCTTGGCCCGGTCACTGAGGAACTCTTGAAGGTGCCCTTCGTTGAGAAATCAGGCTACCTCCTCTCTGAGCTACCTGCAGTCCTCGGTCATATGAACATGAGTACCATGATACTTGCACATTAAGTTAGGGTTCCTCTGAGTAGGATCATTTTGTATGTGCTTGGTCCATTTGGTGTCTCGAATTTTGCCAATGGCTGAAACGATGCCTGAGGCATCGACACTGAAGTTTTATTCTGATAATCGGGGTTTCTCCACAGGCCCCGAGTGCCTATCGAACCCGGTATTACTCATGAGTCACCGGGAAATCTATCCTCAATCTGCTCTTCGAACATTTCGAGGTATGTTGCGCCTCGAAGTTTTCCTTCTATCTTCGATGTATGGTTGATTCTTTCCTTTTTAGGCCTTGGCTCCCTATCTGCATCTCTCGACTCCTTTGCTGGTAGACTGCTTGGATAAACTAAGCCCGGGGGGGCTCCCAACTGGTCGTCCTCGATCCTAATTTTCGACTGGTACCTGTTGTGCACATCCGCCTAGGTTACAGCGGGATACTCGATCAAGTTCTACTTCAGCTACCTCAAAGCTATCGAACTTCATTCATTTAGCCCCTGAGTGAAGGCTTGTACGACCCAGTCATCAGAGACTGGCGGTAACTCCATTCGTTCCAACTGGAAACGAGACACAAATTCCCTCAACATCTCGTTCTCCCTTTGCTTGATTTTGAATACATCTAACTTCCTTGTTGCAACCTTTATGACACCAGCATGTGCCTTTACAAATGAGTCTTATAACATGGAAAATGAATCGATAGAGTTCGGGAGCAGGTTATGGTACCACATCATGGTCCCCTTGGACAAAGTTTCCCCAAATTTCTTCAATAATACAAACTTGATCTCGTCGTCCTTCAAATCATTCCCCTTTATACCACAAGTATATGTGGTGATGTGCTCGTTGGGATCGGTGGTCCCGTTGTATTTCGGGATATCTGGCATCCGAAACTTTTTCAAAATAGGCTTCGGAGCTGCACTTGGGGGGAATGGTTTTTGTACAAACTTCTTTGAATCCAGTCCCTTAAAAAATGGAGGTGCTCCCGGTATCTGGTCGACCCTCGAGTTGTAGGTTTCCATTTTCTTATCATTGTCCTCAATCCTTTTTTCTCCCGACTCGATCCTCTTAGTAAGTTCCTCGAACATTTTCATGATGATGGGGTCAGTTCCCGACCCATTGTTTCTTGATATCTCGGGGGTTGGTTCAATTCGAAGAGTTGTTCCTAGTCCTGCTCCGCTCGGGGTCTTTTGCTGACTTTGCAACTGAGCGATAGAAACTTGTTGTGCTTGCAACATTTCAAAAATTACTTGTAGACTAATTTCTCTTTATTCTCGAGCCTGTGTCCTCTGTGCGTCAGGTTGGTCCCCTCCGCGTACACTTCTTTCAATATCAGTACCCAAATCGACGTGCAAAGTAATGTGTGAGTCAACGTCGACAGGGTTTGGTGCTGGTGCTACCCCAGGGTTAAGTGGTGGCACACCGGTTCCCGAAGTTGTTTCATTGTTTTCTCCATGGAATTGAGGTCGTCATTTCCATGTACCAATGCGTTTTCTGAGTTAGACATATTTTAATCCTGAAATCAAAGAATCTTGGACAAGAAAAAGTGTGAAGAATAACGTGTGTTATCAGAAAACTAGCACTAAATAATCACTATTATCATTAGCCCCACGGTGGGCGCCAAACTGTTTACCTCGAAAATAGTGATAACAATTATATTTGATTTGTGGTTCTAAAAATATGTTTATTCCAATACTAGTAAATAGACAGGAAATATTAAGTATGAATGAGAAGAAATGATGAACCAAACTAGTGTTGTCAAAGGAATATGGACCTCTAGTTCAATAGCCTCGGGGGTCTCCAGGTGAGTTAAGAACAATAAAGTATGAACAATAAATTAAGAGCAATAAAGCTGAAGAACAATTGTTGAGCACAGTAAACAAGAAAAGCATAATAGAATATTCTATTGCAGTGAATATGATCCTTTTACAAATGATTGTGGTCCCCTTTATATAGGAAGAGAAAAACCTAATATGTTATATTTCTAATTATGACAAAGAATTCTATTGGTACAGCTGTATAACAACCTAGTACGGACTTGTACTAACATGTACAAATTTTATCCCACAATTTACGCCCCGATCCACGTGTCCTTGATTTTCCCGCTTTTCCTTGAGTGTCATCGAAATCGTACTGTCTTGAGGTAGACCGTGTCAGGCCCTTGATTTTCTTCCCGAGGTGCGCACATCCCAGCTAGACTTGATTCTTACTTCG
Organism: Nicotiana paniculata; assembly: GCA_005239505.1. NCBI lineage: Eukaryota > Viridiplantae > Streptophyta > Magnoliopsida > Solanales > Solanaceae > Nicotiana > Nicotiana paniculata. Next base: position 91,307 of record ML310993.1, read on the forward strand.
GTTTATTCGAACTCGAGCTCGAGGCATGATTAAGCCTTCGAAATTGAGCTCCCCGATTTCGACCATATACAATAATTAATTAGTTCAATCCTAAGGACATTAAATGTCAAACTCATTAAGTTTAAACGCATAATTTCGTATGTATAGGCTGGGACATTGACTCTTACTAGCTCACAGAAAGGGCTTGATTGCATTAAAAAAAATATTGACTCAAAAGAAATTGTAAACATGTCCGCACATGAAAATCAACCTTGCTCACAACCAATTTGATCGTAGATGCCTATTGCTATAGAGCATGTTTAAGAAGATTGCACCGGACTCCCTTAGAATCGCAAAATCCCGTTGCCATAATATTACGTAGTCTCGTATGGTTTTTGTAGAAAAATTCACGTTGCTAACATTTTTGAATGAGTTTCTATAGTATTGAGTAATATAACTCATATGAATGTTACTGAAAGAAATCATTTCTTGTATCTTTTTCCATAAGCATCTCAATTTTCTATTTTGAGAGATCTTTTACACTTTACATGACTAAGCCACCTCATCCTTTAATTGTGACACCTATCTTATGCACTTTAAGAGTCACATTTTGTGTCTTTGATCTTTGTTCCAATTGCTTTCACATTTTTGGCTTATTTAGCATATCCAAAATTATCTAATTAGCTTAATTACTTAGTTAATCTCCCACTAAAAATCCATAATTACCCAATTATTAACATAATCAAGAATTAACTCAAATTACTTAAAGTATTACTTATTTTTAACACACCTTATACACCTCACTATCATGATCATATGGCACTTTATAATGCACTAGGCCATACATACCGGATATTATAGCTCGGATCGTATTTTTATCCTAAAATGTCAAACTTCGACGAAACTCATTTTTTTCGATTTTCTTACCCTCCCTCCTCCACGAATTTACTCCTCAGTTGTTTGAAGTAGCATAATGCTTATAATCCAAAATAATCTCATTCCCGAACTTACGTCGATTAACTTACGATGAAACTTTAACATACGAAAATGCGGGACGTAACATCATTTCCCGTTTGGTAAAATCGTCCTCGAATGTTGACTGATGCACTTATAATTATCATAAACTAGATCTTGAGAATACTTTAGTACTCCTCGTGCCATCTGGGCAACTGTTCTATGAATGAATCCCAAAATCCAGGGCATTCCCCCCTTTAGGCTTCTTTCTCACACCACGGTCTGTGGTCGGAGTTCTTCCAATCTCGTAACTCTTGCTACCTTCTTTCATGTAGCATGTATGACTTTTTCCTTGTATGTGCGCCTATGAGACTCTTCTCTCTTTTTTCCTCTAGTTTTAATCCAATATCTAGACCTCACTTTGTAAGCATATACAGAGCTTGATAAGATGTCTCTCTGGGCATCTATAGGTATATTGAATTTCTTTGCTCGATACTTTGTTGAACTTACGGATATTGTTATACCTTATTTCATATATCCGTTTATCCATCTATATGACTTTACTTCCATAACTCTTACATTGATTTATCATTACAGAGGTCTGCTACCAAACTCCAGGTTACTCTCGTTGCTTATCATATATGCATAAATCTATATCCATTAATGCTTCTTCATTACTGTTCATTTTAAGAATGATGGTCTAATATCATCTCATACTTTGTAACTTTTATCCATCCATTGTTGATTCACCTTAATACCGATAACTTGACCTCTTATGTAACACTGCCCCTAGGGCTCACGTCTCATCGGGGAACATCTGAAATAATTAGACTGATCGACCCAGGGGCGATACCATGCTTTCATAATCGTATTTCATAGCATCCCAACGTGATTCATGACATCCCTTTTTTTTTCTTCAAATCATAACTCAATCGAAGGCCCAAATGTCATCCTTTATTTACCACAATTACACTCTTATTCTATTAATAGGGCATCATTTCATCTCTTCTAAATGCTATTAGTCTTAGACTACTTTGAGTTATTCAGGCTATACTGAACTTTCTATAACTTAGAGAAACCATTAGCTCTCTTGTTTTCATGGGCTTAATAGTGAGGACTTATACATTTCTCGTCACCTTCTCACCCGCCCTTTCTTATCCTTACTCCTGTCATAAAACCTTGTCTTTTTACTATACTTTAGCTTGCGACCTATACATATCTATTTATACTACTCGCAAACTTTCAACTTGCTTGCATAATAGATTTCCTTATGTCATTCTGGAACATCAAGCGAGACATCACATCGTCTCTAACTCTTCTTTTCTCTCTTAATCAGGCTTCTCGATACCTAGAAACCATAGGATGGAAGACATGACATTGACGACGCCGCTATCATTCCTGGATATTGAATCCCTGCACTTCTTGCCCTCTATCCGAAGTAAGGACTATTCACAACCTTCTGCATTTGGGTATCTCATACGTTGTCCACCTTTAACTTACTTATCTTAAAGTCTCACATCATATCTGCGATCTCTTTCATAACCTCTCTTCCACATAGGTATGATTCATATCCACGACTTGAAGCTCTTATTATGATACTTGCACCTCTGGTGCATACACAATCCAGTGGGAGCTTCATGTTGCCTTCTTATGAGACTGGTACTTTCATAAAACCGCATACCATCCTAATTCTCTTTTCGCCTGTTCTTCAATGGATCTAAAACCGTACCACAAAAGAAGGCAGCTTATTCATCAGGACCCGCCGACGGCGGGGCGGCGGGGCTGTGACAGAACCTCACCCTGAGGAATTCGTTGCGGTAGGGTGCCCTACTGTTACTGATTTTAAGTTTTTAAAGACTTCCTCGATAGTGTGCCGACGTGATCCGGTCTCGAGGTACATTTTCACAATCACCGAAGACCTCCTCACCATGGTTAAAGAGGACTTCAACTGGGTCAATAAGCATGTGATGGTTCCTTCTCCCGAGGAATCGATCACTATCGACGTGGAGTGTTGGGTCCCTTAGACCCTATTATCATTGCCTTTTTCAAGAGGTATTATGTGACTCTTGACCAAATCCACCCCTCCTTCAGGAGAATAGTGATTCTCCTTCGATTTTTCGTAAGCAAAATCGAGGGATGTCCCTTTACCCTCGACCACCTTATACACCTCTATAGTCCCCGACTCTATCGAGGGGGGTTGATCAAGCTTGCTAGCCGGGCGAGTAGGGATCTGTTCTCCAGCATAGATGAACCTTGGGACAGAGGTTGGATGGGCCGATTTTTTCAAGTAATGACTTTGGACCTGATCCCTACTGAAGACATGCCATGTACCGTGAAATGGAACATGAAACGTAAGTAGTACTTTACTTTGAAGGTTCAATCTCATTGTTTTTCGGAACTTAAGGAAAAGGTCGAGGTCCTTGTGTCGTAGAGGTTGTACTCCGAGCGGTCTTGGATGGAACTATCGAAGGGTCGATGGTAAGAGTTTTTCCCTTATACATTTGATATCATTTCTTTCTGTCCTTAGTCCCTGATTTGTTATGCTTTTGTTTCGAAGGCTTACCAAAGGACGTCGAGATGAGGCCTCCATAAACCAATGATGATACTTACGATGATCCCCCTGCTCCAAAACAGGTCGAAAAGAAGGGGAAAAGAAAAGCCCCGATTCCCTCCGATTCTGAAAAGAAGAGATCGAAGAACCGGCTGGTGCAAAAGCCTAAAAAAGCTAGGGCTCGAGAATTCTTATTGGATTCACTCAATTGGTTGAGGGACGAGTCTGAGGAGGAGGAAGAAAAATATTAGCGGGTGTCCCGAGTAAGAACGCGACTTTGAGACATCTCGAGCCATGGAGGCGGTAGAAGAGGCAGTGGCTGAAGTCCCCGAGAGAGTCGTGAAAGAGACCAGGGGGACGCTTCTCGAGCTGCAAAATATGCCCCGAGGGACGAGCTCAGAGTGATTGATATTTTTGGATCCCCTTAAATTTCTGATGCCATGATTGGTGAGGCCTATATGTTAGAAAGTCGTTCTTACGAGGGGCCTTAGGGGGTGACTGTTATCCACGACTTCTTAGACAAATTTGAGTCCACCGCTTCGAAATATGTCGCCAGACTTAGTGACTTGCTGGTGCCAAATAAGGTACTGTCATTGGGTGCTACTGGGTCTTCATCGATCCCAAAATTGGTAGATCAATTCCCGGCCCCAAGCGTTAACCCCGACCGCAGGCGGTCGATAACTTCTTCTGTCCAAGAAGATGCCTGGGTCTTCTCTGCCCCCGTGGGGGTTGCAAACTACCTTAGATGCTTGGTGACCAAGGAAGACCAGGCCATGGTGAATGCGGTGGAGGCACCTTTCCTCTTTAACGAGGCCCAACATGCTTTGAATCGGGTAAGTTCGAGGGACACTTTATTATTTATTTTAAACTTAAAGTTGTAAATAATTCTAACATATTTCTTCGTGCTTGGAGGCTTGGATGTTGCATCATGAGGCTTTCTTCCGAATCCGGGAAGAGCACGAGGCTGAGGTCCGAGAACTCACCGAGAAAGGGGATACTTACAAGCTTCTTAGTGAGAAGATTCGGGCCGATTTAGAAGTGGCTTAGAGTGAGCATGTCAACTAACGATCCGATCCTTCAGGTCCGACAGAGGCTCGAACAGATCGGATAGCTCAAGACACAAGTAGACGTGATACAGGCCGAGGCTGAAGAATTCAAGAAGAATATGTATATCTTAGCCTCGAAAAAGGAAACTATCCAAGCACAACTGGAGTCGGCCGAGACCCAGCTCCAAGCTGCAAAAAAAAGGCCTCGATGCAAGTCAAGGAAATCGAGGAGCTTCAATGTCAGTTGGACTTGGTTATTTCTGATAAGGAAAACTTGGCCAATAAACTCGAAGTGGCCAGATCTGAGGTGGCCGTGGCCAACACCAAAGTCGATGCTAAAGTGGCCGAGTTCAAGGTCGGTGTCTAGGCCATCCAGGCAAAGGCCAAGAGCATGGTGGATCATGCTAGATGGCAAGCTCTAAGGGAAGCCCTCGAGGAATTTCATGCTCAAGGCTTCGATGTCCTGGACGAAATCGAGAATGCCAAAGCAGAGGAAGACATGGCCTCGAAGCTATCCTTTCATGAGGAAGATTCCGAGAGCTTAAGTGAGTCCGAAGACGGGGAAGATCACGAGGATGGAGATGCTACCTCCGATGAAGAGCAGACCACTTAGGCCTTTATATTTATTTCTTTATTTTGCATATTTTAGAGGTCGTTTTGGCCATGTAAATTTTTGTACTAGACCATTCTGGCCTTTGTAAAAGAGAATTATTATATATATAAGGCTTTCTTCACCTTTCGGGTCTTCAAATTTTTCCCTTGCTTTATTACTTGTATTCACAAAGGCCGTAATGCCTTAGCATAAAATAACTTAGATTGTGTAAGTTCGGACAAACACTGCCTTTACATTATTTTGTTTTGAGGCATCTCGGGGGTTCATTGTTACCGCGAACTTTCTCCAAAAGTAAGTAACTAAAATTATAGTTTGCCGAGGGTATCTTTTAGAATCGGCTGTGAAATTTTTTCTTTTTTGAAGGCCTAGTTTCTGTTATGGATTTCGGACGTCTCTGAACCGTGCTAATTTGGCTGTAGCCTTTTAGTTTGGGAGCTGCCCATTGGGCTTGTTTTCCTGAGTTATCCGGGCTTGTTCGAGATAAAATTCCCCGAGTGGGGTGACCGTGACCTTTAGAAACTGCGGAGTTGCCTAATAGGTATTTTCCCCCAAGGACCGATGACTTAGTCTGTTTGAGTTGGACGGTAGTCCCCGAGTGAGTATGTGATCGTTCATATTCCGGTTATGTATTGCCTTGGGCTCGTTATTTTTGGAAGTATGAAGCTCTTTAAGGTATGTAAAGAGGAAAATTTTAAAATATAAGATGATTGCAAGGAAAGTACTTCTCTTTATTCTCTATCAAAACATTCATACATGCGTATATGTTTTATGCCAGAGCTCGAGCAATCTACGTGGGCACGGTTTGTTTTGACCGTTTAGCCCTTACAATAAATCCTATCTATCGAGACCCTTACTTTATGAAGTAGTTTCCTTGCTAGAGTTGATATTCAAAGATAATCCATATCCGAGGGTAGCCCCCAGTATTCGAGGTTGATTGCAAAGGAACCTCGGATATATTGTTGAACTGATCTTCGGTGCCGATTCGTAATCGGGCTTGATTCTAAGTTAGCACGATTCATTGTTGCCTCATTAAAAACCTCGCCGAAAAACCCATTTGGGACAAAATCGGTCTAAGGAAAAAAAGAGTGCAACACGTGCTTCCAGACCTAAAGACTTCGTGTCGTTCGCCGAAATATCCATTTTCATTTCTTGTTGACCACCTCCAAGTGTTAGTTTGAAATAGAAAGGAAATGAAATGGGGTTGTACCTTAGCAGTAATACCATTTTAGGTGAGATATATTCCAATTGCTTGGTAGTTTTTCTCCATTCATCGTTTCGAGCTTGTAGGACCCTTTCTTGGTGACCTCGAGAATCTGGTATAGTCCTTCCCAATTAGGACCCAATTTCCCTTCGTTCGGATTTCGGGTGTTGAGGGTGAATTTCCTTAGCACTAAGTCCTCGACATTAAAATATCGAAGATTGGCTCTTCGATATAAGTATCTCTTGATCTGTTATTTTTGGGCGGCCAACGAGACGATGGCGGCTTCAAGCCTTTCATCCAATAGTTCTAGGCTAGTATTCATGGCCTCGCCATTTGATTCCTTTGTTACATATCGGAACCTAATACTCCGCTCTCCGTCTTTGACCGATATTAGAGCTTCGGCGCCATAAACCAATGAGAATGGGGTAGAGTACTGGATTTCGAGGTTGTGTCATATGCCCAAAGAACTTCGGACATGATTTCCTTCCACTTTCCTTTGGCGTCGGTTATCCTCTTCTTAAGATTTTGGATGATGGTTTTGTTGGTCGATTACACTTGCCCGTTCCTGCTAGGATGGTAAGGTGTTGATAGGATTCTTTTGATCTTATGATCTTCAAGAAATTTGGTTACTTTATTGCCGATGAACTATTTCCCGTGTCACACACAATTTTGGATGGCATCCCGAACCGACATATGATGTGGTCCCAAATGAAGTCGATGACTTTCTTCTCCCTAACCTTCTCGAAGGATTGTGCTTAAACCCAATTAGAAAAATAGGGTCAATGATGTCCATTCACCACTTCATGAATGGTCATGGTGATAAGAGTGAATGGAGTAGTTCCCCGGGTTAGTGAATCGCCGGTGCATGTCTTTGGCCAACCATCCCGAAAGCTCAGGTTTGTGCATAATATTTCGCAATGGATAAGTTGTTACAACACATATGGGGTGGCACTAAAAGTACGGTTTTAGTTTCCTAGAGGCGCTTATCAAAGCGAGCACCAATTTTTCTAGGTGGGGATATCTAGTTTCGTCCTCGCCCAAGGTCTCGCTAACCTAATAAATCGGAAATTCCGTACCTTGTTCTTCCCGGGCTAGGACTCCACTTACTGCTATCTTCGACACTACCAAATATAAGTACAATTATTCGTCTGCCCTCAGCGAGTGAAGTAGCAGTGGGATCGATAAGTATTGTTTAAGCTCTTCCAAGGACTGCTGGAATTCAAGAGTTCGTGTAAAGTAATTTTTCTTCTTCAGCAAAAAAACAATCAATGGATCCTGTCGGAGGACCTCGAGATGAATTTCCCCTGGGCGGCTATGCGCCCGGTTAACCTCTTCACGACCTTTACGTTTTCTACTACCATGACGTCCTCGATAGCTTTGATCTTGTCGGGGTTGATCTCTATTCCTCGGCTGGATACCATGAATCCGAGAAATTATCTCGACCCGACCAAAACGCGCATTTACCGGGTTTAACTTCATGTTGTATTTCCTCAATATACTGAAGGTTTCCTGCAAATGCTTCAAATGGTCATCTTCTCGCAGGGATTTAACTAACATATCATCAATGTAAACTTTCATAGATTTTCCTATTTGTTCTTTGAACATCCGATTTACTAGGCGTTGATAAGTGAAACCAGAATTTTTAATCCAAATGTCATTACGTTATAGCAGTAGGTACCATATTTAGTGATGAACGAGGTCTTTTCCAGATAATCCGGGTTCATTTGTATTTGGTTGTACCCGGAATAGGCATCAAGAAAACTGAGGGTCTCGTGGTCGGCCGTGGCATTGATGATGCGATCGATATTAGGCAAAGGAAAAGAATCCTTAGGGCATGATTTATTTAAATATTGGTATCTACACACATTCTAAGTTTGTTCCCTTTCTTAGGGACTACTACTACGTTTGCTAACCATTCGGGGTATTTTACTTCCCGGATGGAACCTATTTTAAGAAGCTTGGTTACATCGTCTTTGATGAAGGCATTCTTGATCTCGGACTGGGGTCTTCTTTTATTCTTCACCGGATGGAACTTCGGGTCCAAGCTTAGTTTATGGGTGGTGATTTCCGGTGGGATCCCTATCATGTCGAGATGGGACCAAGCAAAACAATCCATGTTAGCTATAAGAAATTGAATAAGTTCTTTCCTAAGCTCGGGAGTTAACCCCGTGCCCATGTATACCTTTTGTTCCTGCAGATATTCGATTAGTATGACTTGCTCCAACTCTTCGACCATGATTTGGTAGCATCGAAGTCATTAGGGACTATGAAGGATCGAGGGACCCCATAATCATCATCTTCGTCAGTCCCATGCTTCTCTAGTTGGGTCGAAGCCGGCGTCTGTGATTTCTATTTGACCTCCTGTTTTCCCTTCGAATTTGACCCCTTCATCGAGAAGAGTGCCGCTACTAGAATCACTTCATCAACTATAAACATTTACTTTGTAGCGGGTTGCTCCCCGTAGATTGTTTTGATTCCCTCCGGTGTCGAGAATTTTATAACCTGGTGAAGGGTCGAGGGAACTGCCCTCATGTTGGTGGATCCATGGTCTCCCCAAAAGGGTGTTATACCTCATATCTCCCTCGATCACATGGAACTTAGTCTCTTGGATGGTCCCGGACACGTTCATTGGCAAAGTTATTTCTCCCTTAGTAGTTTCACAAGCCATGTTGAATCTGCTTAGCACTCGGGCTGCAGACACAACTTGGTCTTGTAGGCCGAGCTTTTCTACGACCCTTGATCGAATGATGTTGGCCAAATTACCTGGATTAATTAACAAACGTTTAACTCGAGTCTTATTCATGAGTACAGATATTACCAGTGCATCGTTATGGAGCTGCATGATTCCTTCGGCATCCTCGTCGTTCAAGGATAAGGTTCCTTCTGGTGCGTAATCCCGAGTTCATTTCTCCCTTGTGATCGACACCTTGGTGCGTTTTAACATTGGCCCTTGGGGAACATTGACCCCTCTGACAATAATGTGGATGACGTGTTGAGGTTCTTGTTGCTCATTTTGTTTGTTGGAATCTCTGCTTCTGAAATGATTCTTGGCTCAATCACTCAGAAACTCTCGAAGGTGCCCATCGTTGAATAACCGGGCTACTTCTTCTCGCAACTGTCTGCAATCTTTCATTTTGTGGCTATGGGTGCCATGATACTTGCACATTTGGTTGGTATTTCTCTGGGCTGGATCGGTCTGCAGAGGTCGAGGCCATTTAGTAACTTTGATGTGTCTGATAGATGATACGATGGCGGATGCGTCAACATTGAAGTTATATTCAGGCAATCGTGGTCCTTTTTTAGGTCTGGTATGCCTGTCGAAACCATTCTTTCTCATGAGCCCTTAAGATCTCTGGCATCGATCATTTCTCCTTTCACTTTGTACAGGGTTGCGCTCAGATCCTTGCTCCTATGATCTCTATTATACGGCTGGTATCGATCCCTGTTCAACCTTGATCTCGATCAATGTCCCTCTTGATTATGTCAACGCACCTGAAAGGATAAAAAGAACCATAAGGAGCCCCCAGCTGGTCGTCTTCGACTGTAATCTTTGATTGATACTGATTATGTACATCAGCCCTAGTAAATTCTGGGTATTCAACCAAGTTTTGCTTCAACTGTTGTGAAGCCACTGAGCTTCGTACATTTAGTCCTTGAGTGAAATCTTGAACGGTCCAATCATCGGTGACCGGTGGTAGATCCATTCATTCCATTTGAAACCGAGACACAAACTCTTTGAGCATCTCATTATCTTTCTGCCTTACCTTGAAGAGGCCCAACTTCCTAGTCTCGACCTTAATGGCTCCGGCGTGTGTCTTTAGAAAGTAATATGCAGGCATAGCAAAAGAATCAATAGAGTTAGGTGGTAAATTGTTGTCCATATCATAGCTCCCTATGACAGGGCCTCCCTGAATTTCTTTAGTAACACAGATTCGATCTCATCGTCCTCTAGATCATTCCCTTTAATTGCACATGTGTAAGAGGTGACATGCTCGTTTGGGTCGGTCGTCCCATTGTACTTAGGAATCTCGGGCATGTGAAATTTCTTGGGGATCCGTTTGGGAGCCGCGTTTGGGGGGAAAAGCTTTTGTACGAACTTTTTAGAATCCAAACCCTTCAATATTGGTGGTACCCCTGGGATTTGATCAACCCCGAGTTATAAGTTTCCACCTTCTTGTGGTTTGCTTCGATCTTCTTTTCCCCCGACTCAACTTGTTTCGTTAGTCCTCGAGCATCTTCATGATTGCGAGATCTGCCCCCGGTTCATTCTCTTTCAATTTTCTTGACACTGATTGGCCCTGTGAACAACTTCCTGGGATGGCTCGGTCTCGATCCTGCTTGGTGCATGATTCTGGTTTTGGAGATGGGCAATCGCGGTTTGTTGAGCCTGCAACATCTCGAAGATCACCTGAAGGCTGATTCAGCCCTCTTCGTCGCCATGTGTGCTCTAAGCGGACGATCGAACATCCCTACGGATGTTACTCTCGGGATCGATGGCCAAATTTGCATTGATGGCTACATGCGAGCTGACGTCGATTGGATCTATAGCCGGAACTCCATCGAGGCCAACTGAAGGTACGTCGTTCCCTGGTACTATGTTGTCATTCTCCTTATGGTGACCGAAGTCATTGTCCATGTGTACGGGTGTTGTGTGAGAGTTCGACATTTTGATCCTGGAATCAAAGATGCTCACAAGAGCAAGTGTAAAATAGTGTGTGTTACAAAAGTTAGTACAAGGCAATCACTATTATCCTTAGTCCCACGGTGAGCGCCTAACTGTTTACCCTAGAAACGGATAACAATTGAATTTATACGCGGTTTTAAGGATACATGATATAACTTGGCACAAATTAATAGAATATACATTAATATTGAAATTGACGATAAAAGAAATAAATGCAAACGAAACGAAACGAATAGCCTTGGCTCACGAGTTTGATCACCCTTGAACCACGAGAAGTTTCTATTGATATAAGAACAGAGTAACAAGATAATGAAAGCTAGAAAAATGTGGTAGTGTATTGCTTTGTATTGCGTTAATGTGATGCGTTTTACAAATGATCATACACCCTTTATATAGTAGGGGAGTCCTACTCTTGGTACATTTCTGAATGAAGTAAGAAATCTAATGATTGGCTAATTAATCAGCCTATCTTTTATACATGCTGAGATCTCCGCTCGATCGCTGATGTTTCATCTTTCTGTTATCCGGCTCAGTAAATTTTCCTCGATCTCGATTTTGTTCGGTCCCGGGGGCTCGAGCCTTGACGGTGTAACCTCGAACCTAGATTCGGTGTGGGTTCAAGGTCGAACCTTAATCTATCACATTGCGGTCTCGATCAGTTCACGCAAGGGATGAACTCGGTTTTACTCCATATATATATATATATATATATATATATATATATATATATATATCTATGATCTAAAAGAGTTTCATTTGAGTTAGAAAGTTACCAATTTTGCATAAAATGGCCGTAATGCATTATTAGCATCAAATCTTCAAATTATGGAGCGCAACGAACACAACAACATGAAAATATAAATTTCAACCAAAATAGCAAAATATACTATATATACACCAAATAATGGCAAAGTTAAAAAGAATTTATGGATAAAAGATGGCACGCATAGACTAGTTATGAGCAGTTAGGCTCGTCTCATCGTGAAAACAACGGCGTCCATATTTTGACTGTTATAGTAGATCAAAATTAAAGTTATGACTGTTTTAATAATCTGCTATTCAGAATTTAAATTTTTTGGGTTCAATTTTTAAGGTTTTAAGCATTGAATTTATTGTGTTGCTTACAATATTTTTTACGTAATTTTTAAATATGTAAATTTATTTTAAAATACATAAAGATTCTATGTTCAAATATATGGTTCAAATTTATAATTTAGAATCTCAAAAAGCAAAAAAATGTTACATAAATTGAGACATAGTATAATTTAAAACAAAATTAAACTGTATATTCCAAGACATGGAATCTTGAAGAGGTGAATAATTTTTTTGATAAACGTTAAACAGATCTTTTAAACCGTTATAATTATATTAGAATAAAAACATTGTTGAAGATATGTGGTTTTCTTTTTTCTTTTAATTCTTTCTGCTAACTTTTCTCATATAAGTGGTCAATATCATAATGTTAAAACGTTAAATATTGCATTACTAATTTTATACACCAATAAGGATATCACAAAATAATTTTATTTTGAACACACAATCAGTATTGAGATATCACTATCACCTCTTAATATGCGATGCTCTTATCACTATCAAAATCAAATTCCAAGACTATGATTACAACTGGGTTCGATGAGTATTTTAAGGAATACATATATATCCTTTTTATTTATTTATTTATTTATTTATTTTATTTTCACTTTTTTCCTTCGTTCTTTTTGACTTTAACATGTGTATTGAACCATGCGAAAAAACCTCGAAGTAGATAAATTATTTTCGATAGATCTCGTGTTAAATAACTATCTAATTAGACACCACTATTATTTAACAAAAAAAAAGAAGTAACCAAGAGATTGGTCAAAGGAAATGAATAAGGAGTCCAAGGAAATGAAAGCAAAAGGGCACATTCAAATTTGTGACTGTGATATGCTCTTTCTCATTGACTTAATAGTTATGACAACGATTTCTGAATACAGTACAACAGTTGAATTATTCTAACCCTCCAAACGTCATGTCTCTTGTGTTCTTTCACCATAACATGTGTTCTTCACTTTTTAGATTACTATTATCAGCAAAAAATCCAAGAGAAAAAAAAGTGAATCCGATGCATGAAGCATTTTATATGAAAAGGAATGCATCTCAAGAAATGTGATGTAAATAGCTTACTCCGATGCAAGTATTGATGACTGATTTTACGGGTTGAACCCGTGACCTATAAGTCATACAAAAATAACTTTATCGTTGCTTCAAAACTCTCCTTCAACAAAAAGTTTTAAAAATGTTCTTTGGAATTACTTGATTTCCAAATTGCTTTTAAGTAAATTAATTTTTCTTCAAAAGTATTGCATATGAGATTTTTTTTTATCTTTTACAAACTGAACCCGAAAGGAAAAAATAGAGAGAAAGTGAAAAGATATTATATATTTATGTAAATTCTTTTTAGGTAGACCAAACCTAAATTTCTGGTGTGAAATAAAAAGACCTCCTTCACTGATTTTTTGAAATATACGAAATTTTCTCCCTGTTGTTGGAGTAACACATCTAAGCATAATCCAATATTTAAGCTAGAATAACTGTCCAAGGAAAAAAAAAGGTTAATAAAAAGTTTTTATTACTTTGTTATAGAACAAAGAGAACAATTATACAAAGATTTTTTTTTTTCTGTTAATAATGTGGTGGTTTCCCTTTCATTTTCATCACGAGGTGGATATTTAGGCTCGCAAAATGATGTGGAATAACACATTATAGTGACACTGTGAAAGTGAAAAGGTATGGGAAAAGGTAGAGCAATTTATTAACATCCCCATCTTGATACAAGTGTTTGGCATGAAAAATATTCTTTTCTTATGGAAAATGATTTTTTTCTTTTTTCTTTTTTTGTATTTGATTAAAGAGGGAAATTTTGTAAAGGTTGATAATAATGTTAGTAAATGAGACTCCGTTTTTAATAAAAATTTTGATTATTAAAGATTAAAAATAATACTTAAATGTTGGCCGGCCCAGTTAGAGAAGTCATTTTTTGGTATTTGGTAAAAATTATTTATTTTCAAAAATAGTTTGTAGCAATCAAAGCTCAAAAATGAAAGGTATTTTTCTTTGTATCAAAGAGAGAAGTAAGATAGCAGCAGATAATAATTTAAGGAAAAGTTGCAACACTATACCATACAATTCTAATGTCTTACACAAATAGCCCGTCAAATTAATTATTTACGTATATATAATTTATATATTTATGTTATATGATTATACACATATTATAGTATATGAATTATAAATTTATTATATATCCGTTTATTATTTTAAATTTATGCAGTTGGGTGGATGTCTATTTAGGTTAATTCTTTAAATGTGTGAGCTTTGTGATTGAAATGATAAGAAGTATTATTATTTTTAGCCCGTACCAGAAACTATCTGTGATCAATTGTCATAGTTAGCCACAACTTCTGATCATCGCTATAATTGATTGCAGAAATTTCGATAATCATCGGCCGTAAATTCTGACCATCATCATAACAGATTTGCAAAAATCCTAGCAATCATCATAATTAGCCACAAATTCTGCTCATTGCCATTGCTGATTTGCAAAAATTTAAATCAATGCCAATTGACTCCACATTTCAATAATTTCTATTAATTATATTCAACTTAAACCTTCAAAATTTAATACACCTACATATTTTTATCTTCAACAAATTGTTTTCAAGCTCAAGCAAAAATCAACAATAGTATTTTTCAAAATATTTCAACGAAGCTAATCCAATTTATTAAAGCTAGACAATATAAGCTCAATGTAATATTATACACTCAAATTTAATCACAACTAAGTAACGAATCTTTAATTTTCTATGCCATATATTCTATTATTTTTTTATTTTAGTTGTCTGCTCATAATTTATTATAAAAAAAGTAAAGGGAGAAAAGAGAAGAAGAAATGCAGAAGGATGAAGTAGGAGTAGAAGAAGAAGAAAATCTTATGTAAGGTTAAAAAGCTCAGATTATTCTGATGGGTCAAAATATAAATGTTGGTCTTAAAAATGTCGGAGTATTATCACTTTTAGCTCGCGCCAGATACTATTTACGTTTGTTAGCCAAAAAAATAATATAATTTTTGTATATACACACATAGAATGTATATATATACAAAAATTATACAACTAATATATATTTTTCGGCTATTATTTACCGTAGAGAAGTTAGGAATTTTTCCAAGGGTATTCAAATTTGAAAGAAGTGAAAAAAATTCCCGACAAATGATGTTCAATATGTGTTATACACGTTTAAAATATAATATTTTACTTATATACAGTGTAATTTTTCGACGAAGGATGGTCAGTTGACCACCCTTGTGACCATGTGGCTTCGCCACTGATTATTTTGAGAGTGCTTATATAATTTCATTTTCCCAAAAATGTCCACCTAACGTAATTTCAACTCAAAACTATAACAGTTGGGCTTCAAAAAGTTGGCCCATTAGGAAATCAGCTGGGCCTAGTTTCTACAGACAAACTGCCGAATAAGAAAAAATAACGTTAGTAATCTATCTGTGCAACTAAATTAGGCACGGTTAATAAGAATTTATTGTTGGAATTACATATATATATATATATATATATATATATATATATATATATATATATATATATATATATATATAATTATAATTATAATTAAAATTTCCAACGGATTTCTTGGAGTTATTTGTAGAATTTGAAGTCAAGGATGAAGACTATTTTCTAATTACAGGGCAGAAAAGTGGCTAGGGGCGCTATTTCTACTGTAAAATCACGTAATAGAGGTGTACATAGGTCGTGTTGGTTTGATTTTTTTAATTATCAAACTAAATTAATGGTGTCGAGTTTTTAAATTTATAAACCAAACCAAACCAACAAAGTTGGGTTTTTTAATCTTGGCTTTTTCGTTTTTTTTTTCTCCGTTAGATTCTTCATAGCATAAAATATGTAACTTGTACTCTAAATATTTCTTAAGTCCTAGAAAATACAACTATATAATGTGTTTTCAAGACACTAACACAATAATATGAGATACATTATAGTGTTATATTAAATATTCAGTAACAAAGATAAAATAATAAAATTACATAAAACAAATATTGCTAATTAATAAGTCATAATGAAAATTAACATAATCTAAAAATACTATATATGTCATGCTAAAATAAGTATAGCTAATAAGTAATATTAATTACATAACTAATCACTAAAGAAAAAGATAAACTAAGTTATACATTTTCATTATAAATTATGTAAAATTAAAATAATTATCCAACACTATCGTCATTCCTAGTATTGAATTGAATTTCTTTTGTTAACACTAGTATTGTTTTGAGTGTTCGAGTTATTACATTAATGAACTTTAATTTATTTACCATTCAAGAATGTTAAGTCTAAACTTGAAATAATACGTTAAAAGATAAAATTGTGAAAAAGTTTAAGAAATATATATATATATATATATATTACATTACAGGATATTTATATGTATAAAATATTTTAGAAATTTATATAAATGTACTATCAGGTTGATTTGGTTTCGATTTAATTTTTTTTTAATTAAAACCAAACTAATTATGATCGGTTTTTTTTTTTCAATACCAAACAAAATCAATCAAATCACATCGGTTTTTCTGATTTAACAGAGAAACCACTTGTGTAACTTTCATTAATTATATTATCTGCAGTAAAACTAATATTTTAATTGGATGGCAGTTTCTTTAACTCCAAGATTGAGATTCTAATTTAGAGCAAAGCAACAAATATAAGCTTAGTCAATTCTCTTGTTATAGTCGAATCTCGTCTTGTTGGCTTCTAAGCTTGTAAAGGCTTCCACTCTTCCCAAAATCATAGAAAAAAGCATATTATAATGTGATATGTATGTACATGATGTTTGCTGTCATTTCTTTGGCACTAGGCTATAATAGAATGAAGATCTTCAATAGCATATTTTAAAGTGCAAGTAATTGAAGAACTACATTTCCTACGTATTTATAATTGTTTCCCCTCAAAATCGAATAACAATTAAATTTGTACGTGGTTTTAAGGATATGCGAATTAATTTAATACAAAACGACAAATTAAGTTAGATTGAACAAATAAAGATATACTAAATTCAAATCACGTGAGGAGGATGATTTCAGCCTTAGTGAAATATTCACCCTCGATCCGGGCTCACAATGGCCAGTATTGATGAACAAGAAAAAGAACTATGAATAACAGTGAAAGTAGTAGTATATTGCTTTGGGATGCATGTTACCATGTGTTTAATGAATATCCCCTTTATATAGTAGGGGAGTTTTACCCTAAGTATAATTCTATAAAAGGTAAAAAATCTCTCGTTTAACTAATTACTGGATTCCCGTTGGTACGTGCCGAGATCTGCACTGTCATATCTGATTAGTTGCGATATTACGACCTTCCGTTAATCGTGTTCGAATGCTCAATAACGCTCTTCGAAGTCTTTTGGGATTTGGATCGATCCCGGGGTCATGGCCTCGATATACTCGAGGGTGGGCGTCGTGCCCCCAATGCCTGACTCGATGAGTCCCTTATCTCGAATCCAGGTCCCTTGCCATCACGACCCTTTACCCGATTTATTTTATCGAGAACCGGGCCAGCTTATGTGTCCGGTTTCACCCGTATACAGATAGTCCCCTCTTTTTTTTTTTGGAGAGTAAGTTTGACGAGAAACGATATGTGTTCTCCAATTCCTTCATCAACACCCCGTGGAAGAAGCGACAAGAAACCCGAAACGTCTCATCAATCATGTCATTATGACTTCAAATGTGTGCCAGTCGTCGATTGGCCGTTCTTGGACGCGAAGCGTCGTGAGGCGCCTATAAATGTCCCCTCCTTTGTTCATTTTTTTACTTTACGTCCAAACCTCTACTCTCGTGCCTTTAGAAATTCAGTGCCTTCTTTTACACTCTAGCATTTTTACCTCCGTTACTCAAGATTTTTCAGTACGTTGCAGAATTTTTACTCATCTTTTACTCAAGCTAACACATCTAAGCTGTCAACTTCCACTGTATCTCTATCTTTTTCAAGTTTTTCCTGATAACAATGGCCAAAACCTCCAAATCTGTTCACCAAAAGGTCTCTTATTCTCGCAACTGACTGCCGAAACCAACGAAACCACTTCTGATGTGGTCGACCTCGGGAGGTCCCCTACTAACGTGGTTACTGATGAACCGGCTCCTGAACCTCCCCTGAGGATGTTCATTCCCGCGGGTTGTTCGGTCGTTGACGACTTCAAGGTCGAGAAGACCTTTTCGGTGCAGGGTCAGCGCAAGGAGGCGTCGAGATATATTTACTCGATCACCAAAGATGACCTCCTCGTAGTTCGAAAGGACTGTAACAGGGCCAACAAAGATATAGTGGTCCCCGAATCTGAGGAGGACATTATTACCCACGTTGAGGGATACCTAAGTGTCTACACTTATCCCATTACACTAGGCCCGGTGGATCTGGTCATTATAGACTTCTGTAAGAGGTACGAGGTATGTCTCGGTCAGATCCACCCATCGTTATGGAGGATCGTAATCCTCCTTCAATTTTTTGTGAACAAGATAAACTCTTGTCGGTTCACCGTAGATCATCTACTCCGTATGTATTATCCCCGAATCTTCCAAGGGGGGCTGATAAAGCTTGTGCGTTGGGCTAGTAAGGTCCCATTCTCAAGCATCGAAGAAGACCAGGATCGAGGATGGCAGGGACGTTTTTTCTGGGTGAGGACCTCAGACTTGATTCCGGCTGAATCTAGGCCATTCCTCGAGAAGTGAAATGCGTCACCTAAGTACAACTTCTCTTTGAATTTGGATTTCATGCTCATCTCCCTTTTTCCTCATTGGTGTTCGTAGTGGCGCAACTATCGCTCAAGTCTCGAAGGCTGTTCCTCGGTTAAAGGAATCGATCGAGGGCATTATCTAGCAGATGACTTATTCCGAGCACTCGTGGCGCAAACTTTCGGAGGGCCGTTGGGAGGCCCATTCCCATGGTAAGATATCTTTCCCGAATATGTTTCTCTAGGCTCTTCTTCTTGCATCACATTCTTATTGTTTTTTCTTTATTTCCCTTTTGCAGGTTTGCCTAAGACTGTCGAGATTAGGCTCATGGTTTGGGAAGAGGACTTGCCCTTCGATTCTTCTACTTCGGGACAGCCCGGAGCTGCAGAAAGAGAAAAGAAAAGGAAAAAGGCCCCGAGTTCCCCGAGCTCGGAGAAAAAGAAACCAAGAAGAAGGTTGGTTCGTAAGTCAAAAGAAAGCTCCAGCTCCCGAGTGTCTGACTCAGACTCGCTTTACTAACTCTGCGACGAGCCTGAGAAGGACGAGCACCGTCTATCATTGAGGAATGGATGGAAGCCAAGGGGGAACAACGGGGGCTAATCCCCCTTAAGTTCACGAGGCAGGTATTGAAGTGAGGGATGAGATTTCTCGAGACACTAGTTCCGCCCCGCCCAGTGTTATAGATATATTAGGATTTACCTCGTTTACAAAGTCTATGTTTGATGAAGCTCGGTCAACGAAAGAGCGATCTAATGAAGGGGTTCAGGGAGCGGATGATCCCCTTCATTGCTTCTTTTATGGGGTGGACTCAACCGCCTTGGAAGACTTCACCGGTTTAGGTGATTTAGAGGTGCCGAGGAAAATCCCACCCTCGGAGGTTGTGGGGTTGAGCTTGAGCCTGAGGTTGATCAATCGGTTCCCCGTTCCAAGCATAGATCCTGGTCGAAAGCGATCTGTTTTCATCACCGTTCCAGAGGAATCTCAGATTTTTTTCTCCCTCGTAGGGATAGCTAGTTACCTCCGGTGCCTGGTAACCGAAGAAGACCATGAAAAAATGAACGAGGTAGATACGCCATGCCTGTTCAACGAAGCACAACAGGTGCTAAACCGGGTAAGGTGTTGCCAAACTTTTTTATTTTTCAAGTTTAGTTCTTGATGATTTTAATATCTCTTCTCATATTTCCAGGCCTCGGCGCTCCACCATGGAAACTTCCTCTAGTACCGGGATGAGCTGAGCTAACTCGAGGCAGAATTCAAAGAGCTTGCTAAGAAGAGAGGCATGTATAAGCTTCTCAACGAGCAGTGTGAAAGAGAAGTCAAGAGACTTCGAGCCGAGTTGGAAGCGACTCAGAAAGAACACACCGACTAAGACTCGCGGGGGCTTCGCATGATCGAAAGCTTTCCTCGTAGTACTTACTTAGAACTTTTTAGGTTATAATTTTGCCGAGGGTAGCCTTTGAACTGATTTAGAAGTTTTGAAGGCCATATATTTTGGTTAAGGATCTCGTACGTCTCCGAGCCGTTCTAGGGAGGCTGTAGCCTTTTAAGTTCGGGTGTTACCCAATGGGCTTATTACCTCGGGCTTCGATAGCGCGAGCCATTTGAGCTTGCCTTGGACGACTTTCCCCGAGTGAGGGTGATCTCTTGGATCCGCATTTGGGTGGCCCTTGGGCTTGATGTCTTTAGGGAACCGAAATGTAGTAGCTTTTAAAAAGACAAAATACTTATATGCAAGGTAGAAACTTTATTTCATTTTCATGCGCAACATACAAGGTTGCAAATGTGTACAAACTTCGAGCTATGGCTTGATTGATCTAAGTGGGCACGATTCATATGACCGTTTGTACCTCACAATAAATCCTATCCACCGAGCCCAGATTTTTCGAGCACAAAGTTTCTTTCCTTTCTAAAATCCATATCCGAGGGTGACGACCCCTAGTATTCGAGGCTGATTATAGAGAAGTCTCGGATACTGTCGATGTAATCCTTGACTCCAGTCCATAGTCGGTCTTCAATTCTAAGTTAGTACGATCCACTGTTGCCTCGTTAAAAACCTTGCTGAAAAAACCATTTGGGATAATACCGGTTCAAGGGAAAAAGAGTGAAACACGTGCTTTCAGGCCTAAAAGTTGCATCATTCCTTCACCATTACCTGTAAGTGTTAGTCCAATTCGTAATGTATGTAAAGAAAAAGAATGAATGGGGGGTCATACCTTTGTAGTAGTATCGTTTCAAGTGGGTTACGTTCTACTTATTCGGTAGTCCCTCATCGTTCATTGCTTCGAGTTAGTATAATCCTTTGTCGGTGATCTCGATAATTTGATATGGACCTTCCCAATTCGGTCCCAACTTCCCTTTGTTCAGGTTCCAGGTATTTAGTGTCACCTTCCTCAACACCAAGTCCCCGGCATTGAAATCTCGGATTTTGGCTATTTTATTGTAATACCTCTCGATCCGTTGTTTTTCGGCGTCCAACCGAACGAGGGCAACCCCGCGCCTTTCGTTTAACAGTTCCAGGATCGTACTCATGGCTTCATCGTTTGACCCTTCGGTCACATATCAGAACCTGAGACTCGGTTCTCCTACTTTGACCGGTATTAGGGCTTCCGCATCGTAGACCAACGAGAACGGGGTGACCCCAGTGATGGATTTTGAGATCCTAAGATATGCCCATAGGACTTTGGGAAAAATTTCCTTCCATTTTCCTTTGACGTCGGCCAACCTTTTTTTTGAGGTTTAGGAGGATGGTTTTGTTTGTGGATTCTACTTTCCCGTTCCCACTGCGGTGATAGGGTGTTGATAGGATCCTTTTGATCTTACGGTCCTCGAAATATTTGCTCACTTTGCTGCTGATGAACTGCTTCCCATCGTCGCACACGATCTCCGTCGGCATTCCTAACCGACATATTATGTGGTCTCAAATGAAATTTGTAACTTCCTTCTCCCTGACCTTTTTAAATGCTTGGGCTTCCACCCATTTAGAAAAATGTCAATCACAAATAATATAAATTGAGCCTTACCGGGTGCCCATGGCAGGAGGCCGACAATGTCCATTCCCCATTTCATGAAAGGCCAGGGTGACAAGACCGAATGCAGCAACTCCCCGGGCTGATGAATCATCGAAGCATGCCTCGAACATCTGCTGAATTTTCGCATGAACTCCTTCGCATCTTTTTCCATGTCATTTTAGTAATAACTGGATCTGATTACCTTCCGAACCAATGATTCAATTCCGGAATGATTTCGCAGGTGCCTTTGTGGAATTTCCTCTAAACATAATCGGTGTCTCCCAGTCCTAGACATTTGGCGAGTGGGCCATCGAATGTTCTCTTGAATAGGGTACCGTCTTTGTACGTAGAGCACTCAATTCTTTAGGATCCAAGGGTAGTTTTTTGGTCTTCAGGTAATCTATATATTTTTTTCTCCAGTCCCAGGTTAAGCTTGTCAAATTTATCTCGGCGTGGCCTTCTTCCACTACCGATTTCATGAGTTGGATGGCTGTTCGTGACTTGAATGTCGTCGGCCGAAGAAAGTTAGCAAGAGCATGAACCTCGCTGTTTTAATCCCGAGGTACATGTTGCAAAGTCCATTCCTTGAACCGATGTAACGTCACATGCAACTTATCCAGGTACCTTCACATCCGTTCTTCTTTGACTTCGAACGTTCCATTGAACTGGTTCACCACGGGGAGGGAATCACACTTAGCTTCGTGACCTCGGCCCCTAGGTTTTTAGCCAGTTCAAGACCTGCAATTATGGCCTCATACTCGGCCTCGTTGTTAGTCAATTTTATTGTTCTAATAGATTTTCTAACCATATTACCCATCGTTGGCTTCAACAGGATGCCAAGCCCGGACCTTTTTGTGTTCGAGGAACCGTCCGTTAAAAGGGTCGAGATTCTGTCAGAGGTCCCCGAGTTCAACAAAAACTCATTCTCGACCTCAGGAATTAGGGCCGGCGTGAAGTCGGCCACAAAGTCAGCCAAAATTTGAGATTTGATGGAGGTTCGGGGTCGATATTCAATATCGTACCTTCTGATTTCCACAGCCTATTTAGCCAATCATCCCAAGAGTTCGGGTTTATGCATTATGTTCTTGAATGGGTAAGTAGTCACGACACATATGTGATGGCATTGAAATACGGTTTTAACTTTCTAGAGGCGCTTAGCAAAGCGAGTGCCAATTTTTCAAGGTGAGGATACCTAGTTTCGGCCTCGCCTAGAGTCCTACTAACATTGTAGATAGGAAATTGTGTACCTTCCTCTTCTCGTACTAGGAATCCACTTACCGCTATCTCGGATATCCCCAGGTACAGGTATAACTGTTCATCTGCCTTTGGAGTATGGAGTAAAGGCGGGCTCTAAAGCTAACGTTTGAGTTCTTCCAAGGCTTGTTGACACTCCGGGGTCCACGAGAAATTCTTCTTCTTTTTCAATGACGAGAAAAACCGATGGTTATTGTCAGAGGACCTTAAGATGAATCGGCATAATGCGGCTATGCGCTCGATTAACCTTTTAACGGCCTTGACATTGTACACCACGGTAATGTCTTTTATGGCTTTGATTTTATTAGGGTTGATCTCAGTTCCCCGTTTAGACACCATGAACCCCGAGAAATTTCCCTGACCTAACTCCGAATGTGCATTTCTCCGGTTCAGCTTCATATTGTATTTCTTTAGTATGTAAAAGGTTTCCTGTAAATATTTCAATTGGTCCTCTGCTCGCAAGAACTTAACTATAATGATAAGTGCATTAGTCAACATTCGAGGACGAATGTTCCAAAGGGGGGGAATGATGTTACACCCCATTTTTTCGTATGTAAAAGTACGCCATAAGTAAATTGATGAAATCTCAAAAATGAGGTGTTACATCCCGCATTTTCGTACGTTAAAGTTTCGTCGTAAGTTAATCGACGTAATTTCGGGAATGAGATTATTTTGGGATTCTAAGTATTATGCTATTTCAAAACAACTGATAAGTGAACTCGTGAAGGTGAGAGGCTAAGAGAATCAAAGAAAGTGAGTTTTGTTTAAGTTTGTCAATTTGAGATAAAATACGGTCCGAGCTATAATACCCGGTATTTATGGACCGTGCCATATAAAGTACCACATAGCCATGATAGTAAAGTGTATAAAGTGTGTTAAAAGTAAGTAGTATTTTAAGTTATTTGAGATAATTCTAATTATGTGGGTAATTGATTAATTATTAGTTAGTGGGAGATTATTATAAGTTAACAATTAATTAGATTGTGGATAAGGTTAATGGATCTTAGCCTCAATGGTGGTAGCAATCTAAGTTTAATTTAGTAACTCTTTACTCAAAAAATAAGGTGTCTCATTTAGAACAATTCTTGGCTAAGTCACCACCTTAGTGGGGACCACACCCACTAAGGTAAAAGACCCCAAAATAACAAAAAGTTTTACATATTTTGGTAAGTGGGAAAGACATATTTTACACGGAGAAACTTTATTCTCCTAGGAGTTGGATATGATTAAAGCTTTCTAATGTTGGATTCTAAGCTTTAATATCCATGGACCAGCAGCTTTGGATGCTAAAAACGTTGGATGCAAAGCTTTAATCTCCATGGACCAACAACGTTGGATGCTAAGCTTGCTAATGGAATTTTCCTACTTCGATCAGTTGTTACATATTTTCGCAAAAGATGTGTGTTAGAGGAATTGTCTAGAGAATCTGTTCAGGTATGTTAAGGATAAGCCCTTCCTTCATTTTGGCATGATCTCATAACTACATGTGTTAATAACGAGGCATAAAGAGAAGTTCATACTCCCGAATTTATATACATTATCCTAGTCTCATAAGCTACAGTATTCTCCCTTATCGGGACTTTATATTTAATTGAGTATTGTCTCCTTCCAGTCAAGAGAGAAGAGGTTCTACACACACATATATATACACACACACACACACACACACATATATATATATATATATGTGTATATATATATACACGTATTACAGTATTTTCACCACCATCGAGCAATTATCGGTGGGCAGGCCCTTATTGGGTAACCTTTGATCAGATAGTAAGTTATATACCGAGCCTACTATACCGAGCGCCTATGAACGAGCCCAGCATGGCCGAGATATAGAGCCTAGTATCGTCGAGCGCCTATGAGCGAGCCTACTACGACAAAGAAGTTATATATATATACCGAGTCTTATAGGGCCGGACAACTATTTTACTTACTATATTGAGAGAGTTGAGTCGATATCAACATGTAAGCATATCTTCAGATTATCTTTGAACCCCAGTTACTTTCAGTTATTATATTATCAGTTCAGTTTCATCTTTCAGTTATTTTATTGCCTTACATACTCGGTACATTATTTCGTACTGACGTCCCTTTTGCTTGGGGATGCTGCATTTCATGCCTGCAGGTATAGAAAATCAGTTTGACGAGCCCTCATAGTAGACGGGGTTAGCATTCAACGAAGGATCGGTAAGACTCCACCTCATTCGGAATGCAGTCGAGTCTATGACTCGTTGTGTCATGATTTTGCTACAGATTTATGGGTAGGCCGGTACCCTACTGTTGCGCCCCTCTTTTTCCCTCTCCTTTCGAATCAGTCAGGGTTTTTGACATTATTAGGACAACTCGGTTCCTTTTGGGAAAGGGGTAAGAAATTGAAGAGTCGCCACCTAACAAATTAAGGTGCGTTAGGGAACCTACTAAGGGTCATTATAACACAGATTTGAATAACGAGAGATTGGGTAAGGGCTTGAAATTACTTCAAGGGGAAGGTGTTAGGCACCCTCGAAGTCCACAACGGTGGTTCCCGGCCAAACAAGCTTTGTGAATTTTAAAACAGGTAGCACATAAGAGATAAAATCACATACGTAAATAAAGGTTTTTGAGAAGATTCGCAGTCTAAGCACACATATGTGCTAAAGATTAAAAGATTTAGAGTCTAGGCACAAATATAAGGTTTTGAAAGAGTTATGATCTAAACATACGTATGTAAAGNTAATCACTCCTCAATGAGAGGATACACGTTTCATTAGGGCACCGGCTATCATATCCATATCTACCCTTCCCCAGCCTTTAGCGGTTATTAAGAGAGTTTATTTAACGACCTCTATGCGTGTTGTTACCCGTCCCTCCTTAATGGTCTTGGAGGAGATTGGGACCCCTACTTAAAGGTAGTTCTAAGCATACCCCTAAGGTTGAAAGGATAAAATACTAAGGCGACAAGCAAGAACAGATAGGACTTTAACAGATAAACGTGGGAAAAAATAATTAAGAGGCTCAGATTTACCTCCATAGATAATGCACGTAAACATCATGACTCAAACACAAATAAGATCAGTATTATTAGACAAAATCCTAAAACATGATGTCTAAGTGATCAAAACACATAAGATATGCAGTTTTATTTTATAAACCCAGAAGCAGGGGCCCTAATCAGTTTGCCTTCCTGTTAACCATTAGGCAGTAAATACAAAAGCAACAGTTTTCCGGTTTTATACAAGTTGGTTACCTAAGGCTTGCCTAGGCATGGGGGAATGCACAATAGTTACTAGAATTATTTAAAACAGTTTAGCAATTGTTTTACCTATATCATGCAGTTCTAAGTGTTGCAAAGACACGGGGATTATTACCAATTTTACTAACACATGATAATCATATGTGAGACTGTCTTATGTTCCTTTTTTCATGCATCAGTAGTTTAGTTAGGTGCGACTTGGTGAGATCCTAAAACATGGTATCTAATGCGCATGTAAAATGCAGAATGATTTATATGCAGAGTTCCTAAAGCAAGATTTCTTAAATTCACAACATGATCTCAGGATATGCAGAGTTCGTAGAGCACGATGCACAGAAGATTACATCATTGTTAAGCATGACTTCAAAAAAATGTGCAGGAACGACAGTTCGTGTTAGTGCTATTATTTAGCCCTGAAGCATGATTTCTAAGTGATAAAATAATGTGATGCTGAAACAGTAAACCTAAGAACATGATATCTAATGCATGCGATGCTTAGAATGTATTGGTCCTAAACGTGGATTCTAATGCACACATAGAAATATAAGCCTAAGGCATGGTTTCTTTCCCATTTATATCGACAACAGACATGGCTACCCTACCGTCTTCACTATCGATCCCCAATATTCATTTACGACAATTATTACAAACCAATGTGAGTGAATTACATAAGTGGATAAGGAAAAATAAGAAGTTACACTATAGGGAGCCTGAAGACAGGCCCAGATTTTTAGAACCTCAAATGCCCAAATGTTTCATAACCTTTCTCATATCCGGGTGTGTCAGAGTTCCCTAAGGACCTCAAGGGATCCCGGGCAGTGCTCACACCCAGATTTCAGAATCATAATTGAGTAAGTGCAGTGTGGAAGAGCCAGCTCTAATGCATAAGAGTTTAGAGGGATCTCATAGGGATCCCTAAGCAGTCATACATTAGAGGGGCAGAACTTAAGGACCTAAGAGTAGAGTGAGAGGGCTTGATATAGTTTTGAAAAGGTTTAGTAAGAAAACAGTGTTAAAAGAGACTTGCTTGAAACAATTTTGTGAAATAAAAGAGGGAGTCATTCAGTAAAACAACTTTTGAAAAGAGAGAGTTATATAATTAAACAACAGCAGATCAAACATAGATCCCAAACCAAACTCAACAATACTTAAAGAACACAGAACCAAAACATGAAGAACAAATCTACACACAGGGGTGACGGGGATTGGGGACACATAGAGCACGTGTAGTGCACACATAGTTACAGGAGCATGAAAATTCTTAGAGGGGTTTTAGGGAGTCCACATATCATGAATCTCATAACCAACACAAGATCAAGACAACTTAGGATAGCTAACTGCTTTGCACAAAAAGGTTCATGATGGAAATCAGGGAAAACATAAGTAAGGCATAGTCACACTGGGGTATACTACAAAGGGGGTTCATAAGCAGGTTGATCCTAAGGGGTGGATATATTCAGAAGCATGCTGATAAAGCGGTAAAGTAGACATATTAGTTGTAGGTTGAACAACAAAACCATAGATAGAAACATATTAGAAACATTATAAACTGAAGCAGTAAAAGAAGCATATTGGTTTGGGACTTGAATTGAAATCAGAACATACCAGTAAAGAAGACAGTAAACACATAGTGAAGGGACGGGAGAGCACAATAGTTAGCCTTGGCTTGCAGCCGGCTACCTCAGAATAATAGTAAGTGACACAGAAAGAGAGTAGAAAGTTCTGAGTGTGAGAGATAGAGTTTGAACTAGTGTGTTCGTTTGTAGTAGACTATTCTGTGTGTCTGAGAGGTAAAAAATAAGAGTGTATATATGGTAGTTTAAGATTAGAACAAAATAAGGTAAAGGGGTCAGAAATCAATCATTAGGGCAATCACAGGGTCCAATCACGTAAAGGAGTTCAGAATAGACTCCCTTAATTAAGGAAAATTATCCAAACGGTAATAATAAGGGTTAATTAAGGCAAGAAGTTCAAACCAAATAAGGGAGTTCAAAACAGACTCATTGACCCAATGGTAATACAAGGGCTTAATTAAGGGCAGAACCCCAATCGTGCCATGTAAAGAATTAGCAAAGGACCAAATTAAAGTCATAAATAAGGAAACAATCAAGAATTACACACATGAATCTCTTACAGAGTTAATCAATCAGCCAAAACCTTTAAAATAACATTGATTTTCGGAAAGAACCACTCAATTTCTATAAACATAAATTGAACTAAGTAAACCTCATAAAAATACAGATTCAGACCCTAATAAATATTAATTAGGGCAAACCACAGAGTAATGGATTTGACAAAGAAAACATGCTTAGTTCAAAAAATAAAGCAAAGTAATATGACTGGTAACACAGAAAGTACCCGAATCGAAGCAGAGTTCAGAAAAAATCAGAGTATCGCACAAAATCAACCAGGTTTAAGTATTTCTTTGCAAAAATTAATCACAAAGATGAAAGAGAATCAATTAAACACTTAGAAGTCAGAAAGACCTTTGCAAAAAATTTTTGGATGAACCCTAGTTTATGGAAAATCGGAACAATCACTTAAAACCAAAAGTTTTCAAAGAAAACATGTAATAGTGCTTGATTCTCCTTAGACCTATACGGATCTGGAAAGGATCGAAGATAATAGACTAGGATTTCTTTAGAAAACATAGAAGAGATGAGAACATAGGTTTAGAAACCATAGATTCGTAATAAAAACAAGGCGAGATCATTACTTACAAACGAAAAGTGGCCTGAGACAGGCCGATAAACACAGATTCAAACCAGAACGGGTCGGAATTTTGTGAAACCATTTCAAGGATTCATAAATCAAAGAGACACGGAGCGTAGAAGGCCAGGACTGGCCGGAGAATGCATAGAAACATCAGAAGGTGGGGTTTATGACGGTGACGGCGCTTGAGAGCTAGGGTTTGGTTGAGAGGATTTGAGAGAGAAGGGGAAGGGGTGACGACGGGTGAGGTGAGAGAAATGAGAGGTGTGGGGGGTAGTCTCTTAGGTTAATTAAGGTAAGAATTAAGCTGGACCGTTGATCATAAATGCTCAACGGCCAGGATTTGGGCGGAATTGTCTTGGGTATATTTAGGGATTGGGCTTGGGTCTGTTGGGCTAGCATAATTAGGTGTTTATGGCTGATTTCAATAGGTTAGAATAAAAAATAGAATAGGCTATTTGACAAATACCCAATCTAAATTAATTAAAATAATTTATAAAATAACTAATAATCATAAAAATGAATTTCATGCATAGAAAATAGTTTTAAAAAGATTATTTAGTATTAAAATACAAAATGATTAAATTTTGGTTGAAAAAATGGTACAGAATTATATGATTGGGCTATAATTGCAAAGTTACTGCAATTATAGCCAAAAGGTGCCAATTTAGCTAATTATGAAATAATTTAGTCTTAATGGGACCATAAACGATAAATAAAATCATGAAATACTTTTGAAATCATTTGTGATGCAATTTGTTATTATTTATTGAAAATAAAATGCTGGGTAAATTAATAAAAATATAGGAAAATTATGAAAAAATACCAATTGCTATTGTATGATTTTGAAAGTATATATGCAATTTTAAAATATTTTTTGGGAAAAATTGAGTATCAACAGCTGCCCCTCTTTACCCGGAAAGGATGAAAGAGTTGTCGGGTAAAGATATGATGGCCAATTTTGACCGAGCGAAACGGTTTGAGAGATTTAGGGCCGCGTCATGGTTTCTGAGGTGCCTACCTATCCCCGTTTTTATAGGAATCAGGCCGTATGTAGTTCTGGATTCATCGGCGAAGTATACCGATGAAGTTATCACAAAAGCGACTGTAACATCTAGGGCTGGATGAATGAAGGGTTTATGGAAGGGGTTAGGTTTGATATGGTTGGGAGAACTGGAGCGGGATTTCTCCTTATGGGATAGCCGTTGCTCGCCGGGTTACCTGCAAATAAAAAGCAATACAAGCATATACTATGCATAAATTTAAACATGATGTAGGTTCCTGTTTGACTATAAAAGTTGTCTTTGGACGGTTAGGGATGACGTCCTTAGACCATGATGTCCTGGGCCATGAATGGCTTGATGAGAGATTCGCAGGCCATGAAATGATGTTCTCAGGCCATGCAGATGGTGCCTCCGAACTATGATGCCTTTGAATAATGATATCCAGATTGAGAGAGATCCTCAGGCCATGACATGGTATCTTCCGGCTATGAGGATGATGCCGTTAGACTATGACACCTTTGGACAGGTTGGCGATATTTCAGCCCATGATATGCAATAATGTAATGCTGACAAGACATAGCTTATTCTTGCGCACTGAAGGGCCGAGCTTAGCCCGAAAGAGAAGCGAAGTAGATAATGCTTGAGAGACAGCGCTTAGTCTCGATGAAAAAGTAAATTGGAGGAGGAGCTTAGCCTTATGCAAATAGGAAGGCAACGGTTAGCCTTATGCAAGGGAAGGAATGGGATTAGCCTTATGCAAATAGGAAGGTAGAGATTAGCCTTATGCAAGGGAAGACAGAAGATTAGCCTTATGCAAATGAAGGCAGAGATTAGCCTTATGCAAGATGGAGACAGAGCTTAGTCTCATGCAAATGAAGGTAGAGCTTAGCCTTATGCAGACGGAAGGCAGATGATTATACTTATGCAAATGGAGGTAGAGCTTAACCTCATGCAAAATGTGGGACAAAGCTTAGTCCCGTGAAGATGAAGGCAAGGCTTGGCCCTATGCAAAGTAACAAATAGAGAATCTAGTAGGATTTCTTAGCTGGTGATAGGTTGTGGTATTGTGATTATTGTGAGAACTGTGACTATGGAGCATGTTCTTTTTTTTGTGCTGATAGTAAACTTTGCATTTGCGACTATGTTGAAGTTTGTGACTTCGAAACTTGTTTGTTCTTTATTCCTGCATCCAAAGAAAAATCGTGAGTTCTGTAGATGGGGAAGGTTGGTTCGTAACCCCGCTGGCTTTGCTTGCTTCGTTCTGCTTGGTCTGATGATCCTGTTTATGTTATCGTTGTAGCATTTTCTAAACAGAGCTATATTTTGAAAATGTGCATGATTTTATAAAGACATAGTAAAAAATATATTTTGAGAAATTTAGATGAACCGACGACCGTGACATGGTTCAAGACATTGCAACCATAATGCTACGGAATTTTGAGGGTCCTCCTCAAAATTCTGCCCCAGTTAGATGGTTGATGATTCTGACCGTTGTACATGCTACGATCGGCTGAACTTGCTTCGAAATTTTCAGGGACCTTCTCAAAATTCTGCCCTAGTTTCCAATTGCGGGGGGAAATGAGATTTTTATTTAATTGTGACCGAACCCATAGGGCTTCCTACATATCCCCTCTTAAATAGGAATCAGGTCGGGCGTAGTTAAGTTTACATCATAAAGAATTACACACAGTAGCGTTTGACTGCATCTGAATTGATTGGCTTTGGCCAGACTTCTCCGTCCATTTCTGTAAGTATAAGAGCTCCTCCCGTCAATACTCGGTGAACCATGTATGGACCTTGCCAGTTGGGAGAGAATTTCCCTTTGGATTCATCTTGATGTGGAAAGATATTCTTTAACACCAGCTGCCCTGGTGTGAACTTTCTTGGTTTGAATCTTTTGTTGAAAGCTCTGGTCATTCTGCTCTGATAAAGCTGTCAGTGACATATTACATTCATCTTTTTCCCATCTATGAGGGACAACTGCACGTACCGTCCTTTATCCATTCTGCGTCACTGAGCTCATATTCTTGTATGATTCTTAAGGAAGGGATGTCCACTTCGACAGGAATAACAGCTTCCGTACCATAAACCAGTAAATAAGGAGTTGCCTCAGTTGATGTGCGGACTGTGGTGCGGTATCCCAGTAAGGCAAATGATAGCTTTTCGTGCCACTGTCTGTGTTTTTCTATCATATTTCTCAATATCTTCTGGATGTTCTTGTTGGCGGATTCTACAGCTCCATTCATCTAAGGTCTATAGGCTGTGGAATTCTTGCGCTTGATTTTGAAGGTCTCGCACATGGCTTTCATCAGACCACTGTCGAGATTGGAGCCGTTGTTGGTGCTGATTGATTCTGGAACTCCAAACCGACAAATAATACGGTCACATACAAAATCTGCCACGACTTTCTTAGTCACTACTTTGTAGGACGCTGCTTCGACCCACTTGGTAAAATAATCAATAGCTACTAAGATGAATCTGCGTCCATTTGAGGCGGTAGGCTCTATCGGTCCAATGACGTCCATTCTCCAGGAAGCAAATGGCCAAGGCAAGCTTGTTGCATTGAGCTCATTTGGGGGGTTACCTTTATCATATATGTATGTACCTGACATTGGAAGCATTTTCGGGCATACTGGATGCATTCCGTTTCCATGGTCATCCAGAAGTAACCGGCTCTAAGTATTTTCTTTGCCAAGACAACACCATTCATATGTGGGCCGCAGGTCCCAGCATGTATCTCTTCAAGTACTATGGAAGCTTTCTTTGCATCGACACATCTTAATAATCCCAAGTCGGGAGTTCTCCTGTATAGGTTTCCTCCGCTGAGAAAGAAATTTTTGCACAATCTCCGGAGCGTGTGTTTCTGAGTGTGATTTTCAAGCTCTGGGTACTCTCCCTTTGACAAGTATTCCCTGATGTCGTGGAACCATGGTCTTCTGTCTTCTTCTTCTTCAACATGGGCACAATATGCCGGCTGGTTATGGATCTTCACTGGAATATGATCAATGAAGTTCTTATCTGGGTGCTGTATCATGGATGATAGAGTGGCCAATGTATCGGCAAACTCATTCTGAATTCTGGGGACGTGCCAGAATTCTGTCTTCGTGAACCTCTTTCTCAATTCTTGCACATGGTACATATACGGTAGTATCTTGGAATTCTTGGTAGCCCATTCTCCTTGTACTTGGTGTAGTAGCAGTTTTGAGTCACTAATTACTAACAACTCCTGGATATTCATGTCAACGACCATATTGAGCCCTAAGATGCATGCTTCATATTCTGCCATATTTTTGGTGCAGGGAAATCTGAGTTTGGCAGATACCGGGTAATGTTGACCTGTTTCCGATATCATGAAAGCTCCAATGCCGACTCCTTTAAAATTGGCTGCTCCGTCGAAGAACATTCTCCAACCGTCATAGGATTCTGGAATGTCTTCTCCTATGGATGACACTTCTTCATCGGGAAAATATGTTTTTAGGGGTTCGTATTCTCCTCCCATAGGATTCTCGGCAAGATGATCTGCCAATGCTTGCCCCTTGACCACTTTCTAAGTCACATAGACAATGTCGAACTCTCTCAGCAGGATTTGCCATTTGGCCAGCTTACCAATGGGCATGGGCTTCTAAAAGAAATACTTCAAGGGATCCATCCTTGATATGAGATAATTTGTGTAAGCACAGAAGTAGTGCCTCAGCTTCTGGGTTACCCAGGTTAGAGCACAGCAAGTACGCTCTAGTAAGGAATACCGTGCCTCATATGGAGTGAAATTCTTACTCAGGTAATAAATAACATGTTCCTTTCTTCCTGTTTCGTCATGCTGCCCCAGAACGTAGCTGAAAGCTTCATCTAATACAGCAAGGTAGAGTAGCAAGGGTTACCTGGCTCTGGCGGGACCAAAACTGGTGGCGTTGACAAGTATTCCTTGATTCTGTCGAAAGCTTTCTGCCAATCCTCGGTCTATTTGGCCGCAACATCTTTCTTTAGCATCTTGAAGATTAGTTCACATATAACCGTGGACTGGGATATGAATCAGCTAATGTAGTTAAGGCATCCCAGGAAACTCATCACATCTTTCTTGTTCTTTGGCGGTGGCAACTCTTGGATGGATTTGACCTTTGATGGATACAATTCTATCCCTCGGTGGCTGACGATGAACCCAAGCAACTTCCCAGTAGGAACCCCGAACGCACACTTCGCGGGGTTTAATTTCAAGTTGTACTTTCGCAGCCTGTCGAAGAACTTTCTCCAATAATCTGTATGGTCGGTGGCTCTTTTGGATTTGATGATGACGTCATCCACATACACCTCGATTTCTTTGTGTATCATGTCATGGAAGATAGTGGTCATAGCTCTCATATAGGTGGCCCCAGCATTCTTTAGGACGAATGGCATCATCTTATAACAGTAGAGTCCCTACGGCGTGATGAAAGCCGTTTTCTCAGCATCTTCTTCGTCCATCCAAATCTGATGGTATCCAGCAAAACAATCCACGAACGACTGAAGTTCATGCTTTGCACAATTGTCAATCAGGATGTGTATTTTTGGAAGGGTAAAATTATCCTTTGGACTGGCCCAGTTGAGATCCCGATAGTCGACACAAACCCTAAACTTTCCATCTTTCTTGGGAACTATCATGATGTTGGCTAACCATGTCGGATATTCAACTACCCTGAGGACCTTGGCGTTGATTTGCTTGGTAACATGTTCTTTGATTTTCAGACTCATATCAGGCTTGAACTTTCTAAGCTTCTGCTTTACCGGAGGGCACATTGGATTGGTCGGCAGCTTGTGAGACACTATGGACGTACTTAGACCAGTCATGTCATCGTACAACCATGCAAATATGTCTTCATATTCTTTCAAGAATTGTGTGTATTCCTCTTTCTATGATGGCGATTCTGATGCGAGTTTCTTTGACAGTTTCTGAATCTCCCAAGTTGATTACCTCGGTCTCATCCAGATTGGACTTAGGCTTGTTTTCAAAATCCTCAACTTCTGTGATAATTTCATCGGGTATGACATCCTCTTCTTCTGAATCACTGTCCTTTTGTTGCGGTGTCTCATTGCATGTCACCGTCATTGGTTCATCAAGACAGGAAATAGTAATGATGTATAGATAAAATAATGAGAGAAACTATAATAAATAAATACAAATTCGTTGAAACGTAAAAGCGATTTTGATAATTTAAACAAACAATTTTGGAACATCGGGATTTTATTGGAAAACAAAAAATGTGAAAAGGAAATCATTAGCAAAAATGAAATAAATAACGCTGTTCAGCCTTACTACCCCGGAACTCGTCGAGCCCTAGATGGTCTGACGGTCCAATTCTTGAGGAATGATCCCTTGCTCACGGATTGGCTGGTAGGGCCTTCCTCTTCCTCCTCCTCAACAATAACACAACAGTCTATGCCTTTATCTTCTAGGAATAGATTCTTCAAAGCTGCTAGAGTTTATTCTTCTTCTGACCCCCATATGATATCAGCTTGCTGGAAAGTCTACTCCAAACGTGGTATAAGTTGTTCCAATGGATAGTAGGGATCGCGCCATGGTGGCGACCAGTCTTCGTACTCCTGCCAAGTGTATTTGTTTCCCAGCCCAAAAGTGGTGCCATGGTGCTTTAGCTGTATTGGTTTGGAAATCCTCTGAAGACTCTTACCGAGTCCTCTACCAGGCTCGTATCCACTCCAGTTCAGTATGCACTCGAACTTACTGTCCCACCATTTGTTTTTGTCTACTGCATTGATCCGTTCAATGTGGTGGTAGGTTTATCCACCCACCCTTCTTTTACCTTTAATCACCGGGATGGTATGTTGACTATAGATAGGATTGCTTCCGTCTCCATGGATGATCACCTCCTGGTGGTTCCATTCAGACTTTACTGATTGATGCAATGTTGATGACACAACCCCATCGGTATGTATACACGGACGTCCCAACAACAGATTGTAGGATGCCGATATGTCTATTACCTGAAATTCAACCTCGAACCATGTAGGTCCCATCTGCAGGCAAAGACTACACCAATGGTAGACCTCTGAGAACCGTCAAAATCCTTTACATTCATAGATCCTTCTTTGATCTCGTACAACCCCTTGCCCAATTTCTTGAGTGTTGTCAACTGACAGATGTTGAGGCTGGATCCCCCGTCGATCAGAATTCTGGTGATGAAGTAGTCCTCACATTGCACAGTGATGTGCAGTGCTTTGTTATGAATTAGCCCTTCACGCGCCAGCTCGTCCTCGTGGAAAGTGATCTTGTGACTCTCCAGTACTTGACTTACCATATTGGCCATTTCTCCACTAGTTATGTTATTTGGCACATATGCTTCGTTTAGAACTTTCATCAAAGCATTCCTGTGTGTCTCTGAATTTTGTTGCAATGACAGAATGGATATCTGGGCTGAATTTTTGTTCAGATGATCGATGACTGCGTATTCCCTGGACTGCACCTTCCTCCAAAGATCATCTGGGCCTGTCTCGATGACGGGTGGCCTATTGGAAGAATTCTTGCTAGACTCAGCCAAGTGTTCAGGTGTATAGACCCTTCCAGTCCTTGTCATCACCTGCGCAGCACCAGCTTCTTCTATCTTGACTTTACATTTCCTTCTTTTTTAAGCCGTGTAATCCCAAGGTACAACCTTATCGCTGAAAGGTGGCGTGGTTAACACTGTCACTGTGATTGGTGCAACTACTTTCACTTCAAATGGAATGGGTGACTTAGCAGGCGACATAACTTCAACCTCGAACGGCAAATGTGTGTTTGCAGGTGTGAACAACTAATTTTAGACCAAACCCAAATTCTTTACTATTTTTGGTGTAAATACTTCTTTTAGGTCTAATATTAATATTTTAAATTTTTATCTTACTCTTAATAGGTTTTATTTAAGAAAATTAAAAACTACAAAAAAAATATTTATATATTTTGTTCCTATGTTTAGATAGAAGNTAATTTAAACTTTAGTGTAAATATTGAGTTTTCTTATTTATATAGTTTCTTTTTATGTATAAAAGTAAGTTGGTTAGTATATATATAATATAAAAAAAAATAACACCCACTTCCCTGCTTCACTCATGCCTCACCCCTACTTCTTCACATCACACACATCCATCTCTCACATCCCAACACCCCATTACACCACATTCCCCTCAAAGACCTCACTTCTCACTGACAAACACACACGACATAATGCACACACACTAAATTATGTCCGCCACTCCAAATGGGAGAACAACAATAAACTGCCAATTGTTTTACTTATAAAAAAGAAAAGTACGAGATAAAGGGAGGGGAGAATGACAGAAGGAGACAAAAAATAAAAAAAAGGGACAGAAGAATTCGGGCAGATAGGGCCGAAATGTTTTAGTTCCGGAATCATCGTTTCTATTTGATTGTTGTAACTGCTGAGTTTCATGAATGAAAAGACTATTTCAGTATTGTGTATTCTTGGAAGTTGTACATGGGGATATAGGGATTGTTCCTAGTGGTGCAGTTCTGCTCGCAATGGAATGGAAGAACTCATTTACTTCTTGCAATTGTTCGTCGAATTGTTGAGGTTTTACTTCTTTCTAATCAAATCACACATACTTTTAAGCACTATTTACTAAAGATAGTAAGATCATATGCATTTTGTTTAGTAGGAGTAAACATGAAGTCACGTTTTGCCTACTGCTTTAGTATTATTTTGTTTTGTTTCATTTTGTGTTTATGTTCCAATTCTGTATCTTTATATTTCGTTTCATTTGTGTTCACGTTTTGTGTTTGTGTTCATGTGTTTTAGTATTACGTTTTGTGTTCACATTTTGTTTTCGCTTTGCCGTAATAAGCTCGTCAGTTTAAAGCTCATGAGAATGTTGAAGATTCTGTTTGATCTTGTAACTTTTAAGTTCATCTGGGTTTGGATTGAAGCTAACAAAAAATGGATTTCATATTTTAATTTAGGAAATTAATCAATCCTCACGCATTGTAGCTTGCTTCGGGCGCGATAAATAAATGAATTGTCGTGGTCATGGGTACGATTCCCGTAGCATGGGTCACGATATATAAATCCAAATTCAGGGGTGAATTTATGTGACCCAACCACAATTTAAGTTTAATAAATAAGCATGTTGTAGATCACGGGTACGGTTCCCCTGACGTGATTCGCAATGTGCATAAAAATAATTTCCATAAATCACGGGCCTCTTAAAATTAAATATCAAATTAAGAAATCAATTTATGAACATTGTAGTTTGTTTTTTTGGGAATACTTAATAAATAATAAATTATCGTGATTATGTACACGTCTGCATGACATAGTTATGATTTCTGAAATAAATCAAAGTACGCGTTTGCGTGACTTTGGCCGAACAATCTTAATAATAAAAATGTACATGTTATTAATCGTGTACATGTTCGCATGTCACGAGTAAGAATTAAAAATGAATATTCGTAGAAAAATGCTTTGGGCGCGATTTAGTCTATCATCGTGATTGTGTACACGTTCACGTGAGATAATTACGATTCTTTTAAAAATAAATCGAGGTATGCGTTCGTGCAGCTTCGGCCAGGTTTTCCAAACAATACTAAAGTGTTATTAGTTGTGTACACATAAGCATGACATGACTTTGACATACCGAACAAACGAGTACACGTACGCGTGACTTGTTTCAAAATTTCGTAATAAAGTGATTGATAGCGGTAAAAGGTAAAAAATAAACATAGGTCCTAAAATGAGTAATTAGACAAAATAAACCAAGTATGAATCATTAATAGACCATGCTATAACCACGGAATTCGGGAGTGCCTAACACCTTCTCCCGGGTTAACAGAATTCCTTACCTAGTTTTTTCTGGTTTCATAGACTTTAAACGAAGTCAAAATTTTCCTCGAGTTGGGATTTAAAATAAACCGGTGACTTGGACACCATAAGTTATTCCAAGTGGCGACTCTGGATAAACGAAATAATCCCATTTCGACTAATGTCACTTTAATTGGAGAAACTCCCTATATCCCACTCTCGGTAAAAGGGAGGTGTGACAGCTCTGGCTACTCTGCTGGGGATAAGAACCCAGAACTTCTGTTCAGGGTTCAGAATTCGAACTTGTAATGTGATTTATACTTGACTTTATTGATTTGACGTTATTACTGTCTTTTTTGGCCTAATGTGCTAATTGCCACTTATTTACCGCTTTGATATTATTTGAACTGAATTAAACTGCCTTCTTACGCCTCCCTTCTGAGTCTTTTGAATTTATGGTGCACACGTGCGCGTGGCTCACTTTTCTGTTAGAATTCATACCAATTAGAACGAGGTTGTGGCTCAGTAACTAGGCCGGGTAGACTATTGTGCTCCCGATACGTTGCCCCCACCTCGGCTCGAGTTGTCCGCTTGGGTAAGCCAGGTCTAAAACACCCCCCCCCCCCAAGATTTAAACCTAGAATAACATAGCCTCATGCCGGATCCCTAGTAGGAACGTTTGTTTGCTTCATGTGCATTTGACTTTGGGGACTCAACATAAGGGTTGGGTCCGTCTAGGACAGATGTACCCGAAATAAAAGACCATCCTGATGCATCTTACCTTCTACGTGTGCATTTATTTGTTTCGGCTTGTTTGTTGACCGATTATGAAAATAAGAACAAAAAAAAACAAGAGTGAGATAGGATAGAAAATTCACCCGGTTCTGAAAACCCTGGTATTTAAAAATACCTCGAACTTCTGCCAAAATTTTTGAAAAAAAAAGGAAAAAAAATAAAATAAAATGTATTCCAAAAAAAATGAAAATGACTCAATATTATGTTTTTCCAATTATGTCAAAACTAACCGAACTACGCGGGTCTGATTCTCACCGGATGTGAGATACATAGGCAACCTTCATCGAGTCCAGTCCCCACTTTTCAAAAAAAAAAATTCAAAAATATTTTATTTAATTTCTTCTCAAAATCCAAAAATATTTTCGTTCTTATTTAGAAGTCTTTCTTTCGGTAATTCCTAAAAAAAAAATACAAAATTCAAAAAAAAATATTTTTCTTTCTTCTTTACAAGTCTTCCAAAAGAAAAACTTAGAAATCCAAAGACATATTTTCTTTGTTAAGAGCATTCATGATCTGAATTGTATAAGAATAAGAGTTAGTTTACTTACTTTATTTCAGATTTTTCTGAACTACGTAATGGTCTGATTCATGCGGCGTCATGATATGTAGGCAATCCCTATCAGATGCAATCATAACCATAATTAATCTGAAAAAAGGGTTTTAGGAATAAATAAAAGTAAAAAAAAAAGAGAAAGAAAAGAGAACGCTAAATTCAAGATGAAAATAAACCAATAAGCCGGGATGAAGCATGAAGTCCTGTCAAACTCATTCTAGAAATTAAAATGGCATTAGGTGCATGACATATAATGTGTGATTAATATCTGCAAAATGACTAACTCTAACACGTTTGTTGTTTGTCATCTGAGATGAGTTAAACAGAGGTGGTTGGTTTGTGGTTTAAACTGGCGACTCACCCTTACAACACGAGATCAGAAAGAAAAAGTACAATGACAAACAACAGTGAGAATGAGTCAGATAATGATGATGTCCATGGAAAATTGGTCGAACAAGGTTCGGGACTGGTTGAAGAAATAAAAGTGTTGAAGCAATAATTGGAAGAGATGTATCAAGCTTGGGTGAATGGACAAGCACCGCCCTCACTACCCATAGGGCCCTCAGATAATCTTCATAATGTGTCAGTTGAAAATCAGGTGCCCCTCTTCATAACAAGTAACCCATTGTAGCAACCTGGACCTGGATTCAGTCCAAGAATTAACCTTCCCACTGTCCCCAGTACCTCCATGCCACTTCCTCCAACCGCAACCCTCAGAAATGACCCACCCGCAACCCTCAGAAATGACCCACCTACTGTACCCATTGTCCATACTTTCACTGTCCCTCAATCGGCTCTTCCTCTAAAGTCTAACAATGATCCATAACTGAATGCTCATGATGCCCGACATTATTCTCCAGAACTAACTTTCAAGGTTCCAGATTCATACAAGCATACTCCTCAGAACATGTTCCCAGTTGAGATCGAAAAGCCCGACAATAATAGGGAACAAAAGGAAATGACCAGAAAAATGAAGAGCCTGGAACAAACCATGATAAACATACAGGGTTTGGGAGTCCACAAGAGTGTTTCATTCAACGATTCATGCATGTTCCCCCACGTTCATTTGCCACCCAGTTTCAAGGCTCCCAAATTTGATAAGCATGACGGGCATGGTGATCCCGTTTCCCCATTTGAAGAGCTATTGTAACCAATTAAGGGGAGAAAGAGGCAAAGAAGAATTAATCATGACTTATTTTTGGGAAAGTTTGACAGGAATTGCTTCCGAGTGGTTCATAGATCAAGACATCTCTCGTTGGCACATTTGGAACGACATGGCTCAAGATTTTGTCGTACAGTTTCGGTACAATATTGATATAGTTGCAGACCGATCCTCTCTTGTCAACATAAAGAAGAAATCAACAGAAAGCTTTAGAGAATATGCAATCAAGTGGAGAGAGCTAGCCGTTAGGGTCAAACCACCAATGAAAGAGGCAGAAATGATTGACTATTTTCTCCAAGCTCAGGATCCTGATTACCTCCATTACATGTTGGCCGCTATTGGTAAACCTTTAGCTGAGGCTATTAAGATTGGTGAAATAGTTGACAATGTCATGAAGTCAGGATAAATTGTGAGCCAGGCAGCCCTTAAAGCAACCACTCAAGCAATTCAAAGCGGGTCAGGCAACTTTGGAAATCGAAAAAAAAATAAGAGGAAGGATCCATACAGGATGACAATGATGAAGTTTGCTAAGGTCTCAAAGAGATGTTCTATGAGATCAATATGGTTCAAGTTGGTGAAAGCCCCAGCCACGCAAGTGTTCAGCTCATTGGTCCTGATACCTCGCTCAACAACTGGGAAGCAAGTCCTCTTCACATCAGGAAGGAGCCTTGGTAGTATGTTTTGTTACTTTTTCTGTATTTGGATTATTTTAAGGGTTCTAATCCAGGTATTTTAGTTTAATTGCTTTTCGTTGATGTTAACCCTTCTATCATTTCAAATTCAATGAAACGAAGTTCCATTTTCTTAGTAAAATTCTATCTTTTCCTTTTCCTAATTTTTTGTTAATTTCTTATCCTTTTTTAGTTTCATTAATGCTGGCTCTAAAAACATGACATGCATGCGGAATTCATGCCCATATCTTAAAAAGTTGTCTAATCTCGAAATAATGAATCAAGAAGTTGAGATTCCCTCTCTCCTAATCATTGCCGAAACAGGGATCGAAGACACTGACTGGGTCAAGTC
Organism: Nicotiana paniculata; assembly: GCA_005239505.1. Taxonomy (NCBI): domain Eukaryota; kingdom Viridiplantae; phylum Streptophyta; class Magnoliopsida; order Solanales; family Solanaceae; genus Nicotiana; species Nicotiana paniculata. The sequence goes on from ML310993.1 coordinate 133,665, forward strand.
CCGATTGGAACAGTTGAGTTTAATTGATGAAAAACGTTTGTTTTGGTCAATTATACCAACAAATAATGGCATGCGCTTACAACAAGAAAGTGCGCTCAAGACAATTTAAGGTAGCAAAACTTGTTTTGAAACGTATCTTTCCGCACCAGGAAGAAGCAAAAGGAAAGGTCGCCCTGAATTGGCAAGGTCCTTACCTCGTCAAGAAAGTATTGTTAAAAGGAGCCCTACACTTGACAGATATAAAATGATAGGTGACTGATATATCCGTTAACGCGGATGCAGTCAAGAGATATTATGTCTGACATGATTCTGTTAGGGAAATTTTATACTAAGCATTCTCAGGTTGGGATGACGAAAGGCTATCATTCTCGCTACCCAAACACTGGTCAATCCTAGTTAGCCCTTTGAAGCCTTGTTTATATTATTTCTTTGGTTTTCCCTCTTTTGGAACCATTGTACTTAAAAAAAAAAGAAGAGAAATAAAAAAAAATCAAAATCAAAAAATAAAAAAAATAAAAAAAATCATCAAAACGAGTTCATGTTAATTGAACTACATCCGACCTGATTCCGAAATGATATATAGGTAGCCTCATTCAGTCACACTATTACAAAAATCCACATTTTCCAGTATTCAAAGAAACTGGGGCATGATTTTATATTATTTTTCGACGGTGTTTCTCTCAAAATGGTTCCAAAAGTTGTAGTTTAGTTGAATAAGTTCTTTTTACCTTTCCCTGTTAAGACCTTCTGATCAACTTTCGAGAATGCTTAGTCAGTATACTACGGGCGATGCCTTAGCCATTGTAAAGAGAGAAAAATAAAATAAGAGAGTCTTATTGGTGAAAACCCTCACGGGCACTATAAGGCAATGATGAGTTGAGAGAAAGACAAATGAGAGAGGTCAATCGGTGAAAACCCAAAAACGGCATCGTTTATCGATTTAGGCCTTTATATATCCCGGCACAAGCATGGTTAAGATAATGAACTCAGTTTCAAAGTGAAGCTTACAATGGATTTTGAGAATTAGACGGTTCGGACGGATCGGACATCCAGTCTAAAGTGCATGTCATGTTAATTGAAGTCAGCATATTTCTCCAGATAAGTCCTTTTCATTTTTATTTTTCTTCTCTGAAAGGTATACTTCTTGATTAAGTTATAGTACCTATTAATTTACCTTCTTGTTTTCTTTCGTACTATTCTTTTTGAGTCCCTTTGAGTCTAATTTCATCAAAGCAAAGCAAAGAAAAGGCCGCAAAATTGGTTACAATTTCCCTGTTATATGAAGCTAAACTTTCTGGGCATGAACATTACGGGCAAAGGCATAAAGTCATCTTTGAGCTTCCCTGACGAGCAAAAGGCTTGAAGGACTGAACAATGTGTCAAGGGTCAACGAAAGTTACTCAGTTAAAAGTTGTTCTGGGAGCAAGGTGTTTTGCACCATAAACATAAATGGTGATAGGCGCAAAATAGTCAGGTTCTAATATTGAGAAATAAGATCTCCAGAAACAATGACAGATCTCCAAGCAATTTGTACGACCATCGATGGAGTCAGTTTTTCTAACAAGTGTAACGGACACAAGGTCAAGTCGCCCAAGAGATCAAGGCCACAAACTGACCACCATTTTAAAAACTAATGAGTCTTTCTTTATTCAGAATAGGAACTGAACATTTTTAGGAAAACACTTCGTGAAAAGACGAACACCACCAAGTGAAGTTCTCAAATCCTTAGTTTTCTTCTAATATACATGTAATCATGTTATACTTAGTTTCATTATAGGGAATAAATACCCTATCTTTAACACAGGATACCACATCCCCTGGTCGCATTTACTTTTTGACCTACATAGGGTACGACATTCCTTAGTAGAATCTCAGTGAGACATGAGCCTCACCTTATTGCCAACACGGGGTACTACATCCCCTAGTTGTGTTTCTTATTGATAACATAGGGTGCTACATTCCCTAGTTGCATTTTTTTTCCTGCCTACATAGGGTACGACATTCCCTAGTAGAATCTCAGTAGACCATGAGCCCCACCTTATTTCCAACACAGTGTACTACATCCCTGACTGCATTTATTTTCTGCCTACGTAGGGTACAAAATTCCCTAGTAGAATCTTAATGAGCCATGAGCCTCACCTTATTACCAACACAGGGTACTGCATCCCCTGACTGCATTACTTTCTGCCAACATAGGGTACAACATTTCCTAGTAGCATCTCAGTGGGCCATGAGCCTCACCTTATTTCCAACACAAGGTACTACATACCTGGTTGCATTTCTTATTGCTAACGTAGGGTACTATATCCCTTAGTTGCATTTTTTTCCTGCCTACATAGGGTACGACATTCCCTAGTAGAATCTTAGAGAGCCAATAGCCTCATCTTATTTTCAACACAGGGTACTACATCCCCTGGTCGCATTATTTTCTGCCTACATAGGGTACGACATTCCCTAGTAGCATCACAGAACGCTGCAAGAATTATCTTATTGCCAACACAGGGTACTACATTCCCTGGCTGCATCTTATTGCCAACACAGGGTACTACATCCCCTGGCCGTATTACTTTTTGCCAACACAGGATACGACATTCCCTGATAGCATCTTAGAGTGCCACGAGCCTCATTTTATGGCCAACACAGGGTACTACATCCCCTGGTTGCATTACTTTTTGCCAACATAGGGTACGACATTCCATAGTAGCATCCTAAAGTACCACGAGCCTCATTTTATCGTCAACACAGGCTACTACATCCCCTGGTTGCCTGCATTCTTGTTAAACCTGGGTACAACATTCCCTATTATTTAAAAAAAAAGAGTGTGTCTTTTTCAATTCTTTGTTCTGCAATAGCACGGTTTGGATATGCAAAAAAAAAAAAAAAAATGATTCCAGCTCTNATGCGGAAAGTATGGTCAAGATCCATCCTTCCATCATCTGATCAAGAAACAAGCATGTAAGAATATTTCATAGTCTGTTGCATCGAGAGCATCGAGTTTCAGTCTAAAGTCATTGGGAGAAGCAAGTCAAGAATCAAGACAAGACTCCAGATGGCATTTAGATAGGAATTTTGTTACTCTTAGATTTCAAGAGTATGTAATTTTCTTTTCATTTTGATGTAATAGCCGGAACTGCGGATCGGAACCTCGACGGAACTTCACTCGGATCTCCATCTAAGCATACTCTATCAGTCATCTTTCACTTGAACTACACGTGATCTGATTCCCTTATAACCCGGGATATGTAGGCAGCCTAAAACCAAGGTTTGGTCACATCTTTTTCCTTTATCTTCTTTTCCTTCTTAAATAATAGTGAGGTAAAAAATCAGTCACCTTGTTCATTTTCTTTGCCTGAAAACTCTCCATGTTTCCAAGCAAAGAGGGGCATGCTGTGAACAACTAATTTTAGGCCACACCCAAATTCTTTACTATTTTTGGTGTAAATACTTCTTTTAGGTCTAATCTTAATATTTTAAATTTTTATCTTACTCTTAATAGGTTTTATTTAAGAAAATTAAAAACTACAAAAAAAATATTTATATATTTTGTTCCTATGTTTAGATAGAAAAGAATATATATATATATATAACTTGGTTTCTTCTAATTTAAATGTAAGTTATAGTACTATTTTTTTAGCATAATTTAAACTTTAGTGTAAATAGTGAGTTTTCTTATTTATATAGTTTCTTTTTAAGTATAAAAGTAAGTTGTTTCATTTGTGTTCACGTTTTGTGTTTGTGTTCATGTGTTTTAGTATTACGTTTTGTGTTCACATTTTTTTTCCGCTTTGCCGTAATAAGCTCGTTAGTTTAAAGCTCATAAGAATGTTGAAGATTCTGTTTGATCTTGTAAGAGGTGAGGCTTTTAAGTTCATCTGGGTTTGGATTGAAGCTAACAAAAAATGTATTTCATATTTTACTTTAGGAAATTAATCAATCCTCACGCATTGTAACTTGCTTCGGGCGCGATAAATAAATGAATTGTCGTGGTCATGGGTACGATTCCCGTGGCATGTTCACGATATATAAATCCAAATTCGGGGGTGCATTTATGTGACCCGACCACAATTTAAGTTTAATAAATAAGCATATTGTAGATCACGGGTACGGTTCCCGTGACGTTATTCGCAATGTGCATAAAAATAATTTCCATAAATCACGGGCCTCTTAAAATTAAATATCAAATTAAGAAATCAATTTATGAACATTGTAGTTTGTTTTTTAAGAATAATTAATAAATAATAAATTATCGTGATTATGTACACGTCCGCATGACATAGTTATGATTTCCAAAATAAATCATAGTACACGTTCACGTGACATAGTTACGATTCTTTTAAAAATAAATCGAGGTATGCATTCGCACAGCTTCGGCCAGCTTTTCTAAATAATAATAAAGTGTTATTATTTGTGTACACATAAGCGTGACATGACTTTGACATACCAAACAAACGAGTACACGTATGCGTGACTTGTTTCAAAATTTCATAATAAAGTGATTGATAGCGGTAAAAGGTAAAAAATAAACATAGGTCCTAAAATGAGTAATTAGACAAAATAAATCAAGTATGAATCATTAATAGACCATGCTAGAACCACGGAATTCGGGAGTGCCTAACACCTTCTCCCGGGTTAATAGAATTGCTTACCTAATTTTTTCTGGTTTCGTAGACTTTAAATGAAGTCAAAATTTTCCTCGGTTTGGGATTTAAAATAAACCGGTGACTTGGACACCATAAGTTATTCCAAGTGGAGACTCTGAATAAAAGAAATAATACCATTTCGACTAATGTCACTTTAATTGGAGAAACTCCCTATATCCCACTCTCGGTAAAAGGGAGATGTGACAGCAGGTGGTGCCGTTTCAAACTTGAATGGGAGTGACGTAGTTACCTCGACGTCTCCGGATGGCTGAATCTGGACTATGATGGGAGTAAGAGTGACTGCTGGCTTCTTTAGGTCATCACTTTATATAATTAACCCGATCGACCCCTCTGGTTCCCAATCTTCTTCTATCTCTATCATGTTGACACCCCGATTGTCTGGAAGCGGATTGTTGCGAATATTGGGAGAAACTTCCTTTGCTTGGATGACGTTGTTATCAATCATAGACTGGATCTTATCTTTCAATGAGCGACATTCATCAATTATATGTCCCTTCATGTCGGAATGGTATGCACATGTCTTGTTTGGATTTACCCATTGGGATGGATTTTCAGGGGTTATAGCAGGGATAGGAGTGACAAAACCAGTAGCTTTTAATCTTTCATACAACTGGTCGATAGGTTCAGCAATGGTAGTGTATTGTTTAGGAGGTCTGCAATCAAAGTTGGGTCGAGGTCTCGGGAAATTTTGGCGAGTAAGGGGTGATTGGAAGTGAAATGGCTGAGAGTTGTAGGTATGATAAACATGAGCTGGTTGGGAACATCTGGGGGAAGTAGGCTGATATGTAGACGGTGGAGATGGCTGATATGTTGGTGGAGGTGCTGACTGATAAGTGGGCGAGGGTGCTTGATAGGTGAGTGGGGAAGTTTGGTATACCAACAGTTATTTGGGTCCTTGTGCAACCATTACCGTTCCGGCATCTTTCTTCTTGGATATACCACCAGACTACAAGGCTTTGTTGGTGGCCTATAGTGCCTCAAAGTTAGTGACCATTCCACTCTTGGTACCTTCTTCAATTCTCTCACCCAGCTTGATGATGTCAGAGAATTTGTGGTTTTTAATCACCATTAGCCTCTCATCATACTACGGGTCTTGTGCCCGGACGAAGAATTTGTTCATTTGTTCTTCCTCTAGGGCAGGCCTGACCTTGGCTGCTTCAGATCTCCAGTGAGCGGCATACTCGCGAAAATATTCGGTGGGCTTATTTTTAAGTTTCTGGATGTAGAACACGTCTGGTGCATTCTCCGTATTGAACCTGAATCGGTCCATGAAGTATGATGCCATACTTACTCAGTCAGACCACTTCTTAGGGTTTTGGCTGATGTACCACGATAAAGCATCTCCTGTGATGCTCCTCACGAACAATTTCATGCGAATCTTCTCGTCTCTTCCTACTACAACCAGTTTATTACAATAGGTCCTCAGATGGACCCTAGGATCACCTGTACCATCGAACATTTCGAACTTAGGAGCTGTATGCAGAGATCCTCATATTTCAACCCTTCGACTCCCTTGCTTCCTTCAATGCCTTGAACTCGACTAGTTAGCTTGAGTTCCTCGGCCAAATTCTTGATGAGCATATCCTTTTCACTGGAATCAGGTGTGTAAGCAATATGTTGGGTGGAGTGAGGTAGATTTTCCACGTATATGGGGTTGTTCTGATGACTTGGTGTTTGAGCATAGAGGTGGTCACTTGTGGAGTCTTGTGGTTCAGGGATAATTAGCGGGGTATTTCTCGGAGCGTGGAAAGTGTTGTGCTGGTGCTGTGGTGGGATAATTTGATTTTTCGGTGGATTTGTATAATGATGAGTTGTGGGAGGGTTCTGTTTGCTTAGGGTGTTCTGAGGAGGTATGGGATTTTGAGTGATATCTGGCACACTGAGTGAGAAATATAAATTTTCCAAGTTCTGGACATGCTCAAGCTCCCCTTGGAGTTTCAACAACCTTTGCTCGAGTTGTGACATAGCATCATTCTGAATCTGAGCACCTTGATTGTCAAGAGCTTCTGTTTGTTCAGGTGTCATTGTGTTTTCTTGTCTGATGTTGCCCAAATCTTCCATTTTGCCTTTGCCTTTGCCTTTAGGTGGACTAGGAAGAGGAGGAGGTGGAGAGCCCCTGGATCTTGTGTGATATGATGATGATGCCAGAATTCACGAACCAACCTTTGGGGAGGGGAATAATCAAAAGAAAGAAAATAAAAGCAAAAACAAAAGGTAGCCAAGTCAGTGAGGACTATGAGAAAATATTGCAGTATTTAAACACATAGCATAGGTAAAATCGTGTCCTAACTTGGGAGCCTCGTTGTGCCCGAGGTAGACCTAAAGACAAGTTGATTGGGAGAACTTAGATGCCAAAATGCCTCATTTAATTAATGTAAAATAGACGAATCCAAAACGACACTAAAATAATAAGCATGAAAAAAAGTCACTAATGGCACTTGGCCTTATTACATTAATAAAAGCAATGGAAAGGAAACCTAGACTAATTGGTCCCAGAAAGACCTTCCCCAAGCTCGATCTTCTTGGCTTTGTCAATCAGGTTCCCCAGGTCGTGCATGCCCAATAGTAGGTATACCTTTGCTAGATGCCCTCCTTCGTTTCCCTCAGCATTCTGGCAGTCGGCGACCCTTTTCCTCGTCTTCGCCTCTAGCTCTATCAGACCCTGCTCCAAATATTCCAATATTTCATTAGATTTGATAGACCTTTCCTTCCACTCATTGATCAGTTCCATGTCAGTATTGTGTGGCTCCAGATGCTCGGCCTCGGACTCACGAACCCTTTTGCAAAATTTATTGTATTTCACTTGAGCCTCAGTCGCTTCGTCTATGAACCTGTTTCTGCCGATTACCGGCTCAACTATCCCTGCTATGTTGTCTTCCAAGCATGATAGGTAAAGGCGTACATACCCTGCATGGTATGTATGGGTCTCGATGGTGTCCTTTTCTACAATAACCTTTAGATGCCACAAGCTTCACATTTGTATGGGATGTCGTCGTCCTAAAAATCTTCCCTGTAATGGCTCATTTTAGAGACTCGCGGTATGACTTTCTTCCTACCTGCCTGTCTCATAACCCTGATGGGAGCATAAGGGTATATGTCTCTTAAACCGATCAACATCAGGTGCAGAGCGTCCCTCGATCTGATGATGAACTCACTGGTAGGGAACCATTCGAACATCCATCGAACTTGGTCCTCAGTCAAATTGTCAAAAAACTGCGCCCCTTCTGTAGCATCTTCCGGTTGAGCAAACTTGTCTGGGATGTAGGTCATTCTCTTAGGGTGATGGAAGGCTATATGGTCATTCCATGTCCTTCGTGGAAACTCTTGATGATATTGACCCCTTTGGAGATGCTCCAATAACCAAACCTGTGGTAGCAGATTGCAATCCTCAAAGTGTTTGAACCCCTTATGGCAGTCGTCCAGGGCTTGGTATATGTCTGCTACGATCATGGGGATAAAGGTATATGTTTGCCCTTCGATTCCCTCCATTAAGGTTTTGGCTACCATAGCCAGTCTGGTGTGAATCCTGTCTCCTTTGCTCGGAAATACTATCATACCTAGGAAGAAAACGACGAACACAAAAACCCTACGGTGAATAAGACCCTAGGAAGTAATAGAGAATTCGTCGTGGAAGATACGATAGGATTTTCTATGGCCGTATCATTCATAGAGATAGTCAAAAGGTATGTAGGACTCTGTCAGACACTCTAAATCATCATTCTTTTTCAAACACATCATTTTTAAGAACCCCCTAGTGGCACGGTTTTCTTGCACCAACAAACCTGGACTGTCCCTAGGTAATCCCGCGAAACCCCCTATCTCCTCCAAGAGGGAGGGTCATTTCTATGTTGCCAAAACGGAACACATACCTTTCTCTGTCCCAGAACATAGTGGCTGCTTCGATCAACAAGTTGTTTGGTTGGATATCCAGTAAAGAGGGAAAGTTTCCGAGGACCCTCTTCACATGGTCTTTGTCACTTTGCGAAAGGTCTTCCCACCAAACCAACAACAGTGGTGGTATTCTTTGGACCATGCCGAAACTGGGGACTCCGTGCCTCATTTTTTGCAAAATAGATAAGGTTAGACCCTTACCCCAGCCAGAATCGACTATTTATACACTTATGATTAGCATACATGCATTTAGTTCTCCAAATAAATGCACTAAACGTGATTGTGTCCGTTGAGATTATAAAAAACCGGGTGGACTTTTGGATAAGGCTGTCTTAAAGGGTTATTGTGCGGACGACACATTAACCCTGCTAGGTCTGACCATGATGTATGTACAATATAACAGAGTAAGGTTTCTATGGGGTTTTATACTGGTACCCTCAAGCGGAAAACTTGAGTGGAAAGGCACGGAACCGTCGACTGCACCGCTGATCGACTAGTATTACCGCAAATAAGCCTTTCCGAATTTAGGGGTGATATAAAATGGAAGATCGCAACAACTTATCAAGCGTTGCTATAGGATTTGTATAGGCACGAGTGGAATATGATATTGAGCATGATTATGCAACAATAAATGAGCAATAAAAGCATATTGTAATGTATTTGCACATTAAGAAAGCGGTAAATACAATAGTTATGATTGAAAAGCAGTTACAAAGGAAAACAAAAAGAAACATGTCAATTTTGATTTTGAAAAGAACAAGTACTTGAAAGAGATAAACAATTAATTGCACATAAAGGGGGAAAGGAAATGTCGCAAGTACTAACAAAGTAAAGAGAAGTTCACAAAGCAGTTAGAAATGGTAAAACCGTAGGTAAATCCCCAGCAGAGTCGACATGCTGTCGCGCCCCCTTTTTCCCCTCTCCTTTTGAATCAGTCAGGGTTTTTGACATTATTGGTACAACTCATTTCCTTTTGGGAAAGGGGTAAGGAATTGAAGAGTCACCACCTAACGAATTAAGGTGCGTTAGGGCACCTGCTCAGGATCATTATAACACAGATTTGAATAACCAGAGATTGGGTAAGGGCCTGAAATTAGTTCAAGGGGAAGGTGTTAGGCACCCCTCGAAGTCCACAACTGTGGTTCCTGGCCAAACAAGCTTTGTGAATTTTAAAACAGGTAGCACATAAGCGATAAAAGCATATAAGTAAATAAAAGTTTTTGAGAAGATTCGTAGTCTAAGCACACATATGTGCTAAAGATTAACAGATTTGGAGTCTAGGCACACATAAGATTTTGAAAGAGTTATGATCTCAACACACATATGTAAGGGATAAAGGGGTCCTAGGTTGTTTATCCTATAGGATCATAGCAGTGCAATGCCCGATAATCACTCTTCAATGAGGGGCTACACGTTGCATTAGAGCACCGGCTACCATATCCATATCTACCCTTCCCCAGCGCTTAGCGGTTATTAAGCGAGTTTATTTAACGACCTCTATGCGTGCTGTTACCCGTCCCTCCTTAATGATCCTGGAGAAGATTAGGACCCTTACTTAAAGGCAGCTGTGAGTAGAACCCTAAGGTTGAAAGGAGAAAATACTAAGGCAACATTGAAGAACATATAGGACTTTAACAGATAAAGGCGGGGAAAAACAATTAAGAGGCTCAGATTTACCTCCACAAATAATGCACGTAAACAACACGACTCAAACACAAATAAGAGCAGTATTATTAGACAATATTCTAAAACATGATGTCTAAGTGAATATCAAAACACAAAAGATATGTAGTTTTATTTTATAAACCCAGAAGCAGGGGCCCTAATCAGTTTGCCTTCCTGTTAACCATTAGGCAGTAAACACAAAAGCAACAGTTTTCCAGTTTTATAAAAGTTGGTTACCTAAGGCTTGCCTAAGCGTTGGGGAATGCACAATAGTTACCAGAATTATTTAAAATAGTTTAGCAATTGTTTTACCTATGGCATGCAGTTCTAACTGTTGTAAAGACATAGGGATTATTACCAATTTTACTAACACGGGATAATCATATGTGAGACTGTCTTATGTTCCTTTTTTCATGCATCAGTAGTTTAGCTAGGTGCGACTTGGTGAGCTTCTAAAACATGGTATCTAATGCGCATATAAAATGCAGAATGATTTATATACAGAGTTCCTAAAGTAGGATTTCTTAAATGCACAACATGATCTAAGGATATGCAGAGTTCCTAGAGCAGGATGCACAAAAGATTACATCATTGTTAAACATGACTTCAAAAAAAATGTGCAGGAACGACAGTTCGTGTTAGTGCTATTATTTAGCCCTGAAGCATGATTTCTAAGTGATAAAATAATGTGATACTGAAACACTAAAACTAAGAACATGATATCTAATGCTTGACATGCTTAGAATGTATTGGTCCTAAACATGTATTGTAATGCGCACATAGAAATATAAGCCTAAGGCATGGTTTCTACCCCATTTATATCGACAACAGACATGGCTACCCTCCCCTTTTCACTATCGATCCTTAATATTCATTTACAATAATTATTACAAACCAATGTGAGTGAATTACATAAGTGGATAAGGAAAAATAAGAAGTTACACTATAGGGAGCCTGGAGAGAGGCCCAGATTCTCAGAACCTCAAATGCCAAAATATTTCATAATCTTTCTCATACCCGGGTGTCTCAAAATTCCCTAAGGACCTCAAGGGATCCCGGGCAGTGCTCACACCCGGATTTCACAATCATAATTGAGTAAGTGCAGTGTGGAAGAGCCAGCTCTAATGCATGAAAGTTCAGAGGGATCTCACAAGGATCCCTAAGCAGTCACACATTAGAAGGGCAGAACTTAAGGATCTAAGAGTAGAGTGATAGTGCTTGATATAGTTTTGAAAAGGTTTAGTAAGGAAACCGTGTTAAAAGAGACTTTCTTGAAACAGTTTTGTGAAATAAAAGAGGGAGTCATTCAGTAAAACATCTTTTGAAAAGAGAGAGTTATATAATTAAACAACAGCAGATCAAACATAGAGCCAAAACCAAACTCAGCAATAATTAAAGAGCACATAACCTAAACAGGAAGAACAAATCTACACACAGAGGTGTTGGGGATTGGGGACACATAGAGCACATGTAGTGCACACATAGTTACAGGAGCATGAAAATTCTTAGAGGGGTTTTAGGGAGTCTACACATCATGAATCTCAGAACCAATACAGGATCAAGACAACTTAGGATAGCTAACTGCTTTGCACAAAAAGGTTCATGATGGAAATCAGGGAAAACATAAGGCAGAGTCACACTGGGGGATACTACAAAGGGGGTTCATAAGAAGGTTGATCCTAAAGGGTGGATATATTCAGAAGCATGCTGATAAAGCGGTAAACTAGACATATTAGTTGCAGGTTGAACAACAAAACCACATATAGAAACATATTAGAAACATGATAAACTGAAGCAGTAAAGAAGCATATTGGTTTGGGACTTGAATTGAAATCAGAACATACCAGTAAATAAGACAGTAAACACAAAGTGAAGGTACATGAGAGCACAATAGTTAGCCTTGTCTTGCAGCCGGCTAACTCAGAATAATAGTAAGTGACACAGAAAGAGAGCAGAAAGTTTTGAGTGTGAGAGATAAAGTTTGAACTAGTGTGTTCGTGTGTAGTAGACTATTGTGTGCGTCCGAGAGGTAAGAAATAAGAGTGTATATATAGTAGTTTAAGAGTAGAACAAAATAAGGTAAAGGGATCAGAAATCAATCAATTAGGGCAATCACAGGATTCAATCACGTAAAGGAGTTCAGAATAGACTCCTTTAATTAAGGAAAATTAGCCAAACGGTAATAATAGGGGTTAATTAAGGCAAGAAGTTCAAACCAAATAAGGGAGTTCAGAACAGACTCCTTGACCAAACGGTAATACAAGGGCCTAATTAAGGAAAGAACCCCAATCGTGCCATGTAAAGAATCAGCAAAGGACCAAATTAAGATCATAAATAAGGAAACAATAAAGAACTACGCACATCAATCTCTAACAGAGTGAATCAATCAGCCAAAACCTTTAAAATAACATTGATTTCCGGAAAGAACCACTCAACTTCTATAAACATAAATTGAACTAAGTAAACCTCATAAAAATACAGATTCGAACCCTAATAGAGATTAATTAGGGAAAAACCACAGAGAAATGGATTTGACAAAGAAAACATGCTTAGGTCAAAAAATAGAGCAAAGTAATATGACTGTTAACACAGAAAGTACCCAGAATCGAAGCAGAGTTTAGAAGAAATCAGAGTATCGCATAAAATCAACCAGGTTTAAGTATTTCTTTGCACAAATCAGTCACAAAGATGAAAGAGAATCGATTAAACACTTAGAAGTCAGAAAGACCTTTGCAAAACAATTTTGGGATGAATCCTAGTTTAGGGGAAACTGAACAATCACTTAAAACCAGAAGTTTTCAAAGAAAACATGTAATAATGCTTGATTCTCCTTAGATCTATACAGATCTGGAAAGGATCGAAGATAATAGACTAGGGTTTCTTTAGAAAACATATCAGAGATGAGAACATAGAAACCATAGATTCGTAACAAAAACAAGGAGAGATCATTACTTACAAACGAGAAGTGGCCTGAGACAGGCCGGTAAACACAGATTCAAACCAAAACCGGTCGGAATCCTTTGAAACCCTTTCAAGGATTCATAAAATCGAAGAGCCAGAGAGCGTAGAAGGTCAGAACTGGCCGGAGAATGCACAGAAACATCACAAGGTGGGGTTTATGCCGGTGACGGCACTTGAGAGCTAGGTTTTGGTTGAGAGGATTTGAGAGAGAAGGGGAAGGGGTGACGGCGGGTGAGGTGAGGGAAATAAGAAGTGTGGCGGGGGGTAGTCTCTTAGGTTAATTAAGGTAAGAATTAACCTGGACCGTTGATCAAAAATGATCAACGGTCAAGATTTGGGCGGAATTGGGTTGGGCGTATTTAGGAATTGGGCTTCGGTCTGTTGGGCTAGAATAATTAGGTGCTTTGGGCTGATTTCAATAGGTTAGAATAAAAAATAGAATAGGTTATTTGACCAATACCCAATCTAAATTAATTAAAATAATTTATAAAATAACTAATAATTATAAAAATGAATTTCATGCATAGAAAATAGTTTTGAAAAGATTATTTAGTATTAAAATACAAAATGATTAAATTTTGGTAAAAAAATGGTACTGAATTATATGATTAAGCTATAATTGCAAAGTTACTGCAATTATAGTCAAAAGGTGTCAATTTGGCTAATTATGAAATAATTTAGTCTTAATGGGACCATAAGCGATAAATAAAATCAAGAAATACTTTTGAAATCATTTGTGCTGCAATTTGTAATTATTTATTGGAAATAAAATGCTGGGTAAATTAATAAAAATATAGGAAAATTATGGAAAAATACCAATTGCTATTAATGTATGATTTTGAAAGTATATATGCAATTTTAAAATATTTTTTTGGGAAAAATTGGGTATCGACACCTGTCCCATTTGACGTGTAATACTCTTAGAGGCTTTGTAGACAGAGGTTCATTTTTGTACAGTATGTCAGAGGACTTGACGGCCCATATATATTCATGTTTTAAGAAAGATGGTTCATTGGTACAATGCTTTCTCACTTATAGCTATACATTATGAGTTGTGGCCATGTGGACCTAGTTACCTATGATAGTATGTTACGAAAGATACGTTACGTTGGAATTCGATGGAGTAAGGTACCGGGTGCCCATCGCGACCCATCGGTTTGGGTCGTGACAAGGGTGGTATCAGAGCAATTTTGTCCTAGGGATTCTACAAGTCGTTTCTAGTAGAGTCTTGTTTATGGGTGTGTTGTGCACCACACTTATAATAGAAGGCTACAGGGCATTTAGGACTATCACTCTTTCTTCTTACTCTAGATCGTGTGGTAGAGCTCAATCGTAGGAATTCAAATTCATAAATTCTATTTTATTCGTAAAAAGACGATACCTATATCTAGAAAGCCAGTTGGTAAGAGATTGAATGTGGCTATGGAAGATTTGAGTAAGAGGAAGTCAATTTTTCATGATGCTTATGATGAGTAAATGTAAGGTCTTCAGCAGATCATATGCGTACTAAAATATGTAAGCTTTTTTATAAGGAGCCTTAAGGAAAGAATATCTACCCATATGGTGAAAAGCAATGAAAGATTCAGGAGGTAGATACAAGTTTCGACAAGTAAAAGAAGAAAAATGAAGAAGTGTACGAGGTACCCAGCTAGTGAAGATTATTATTATTTACTATTTAGGGAGAGAGATATAAGAATTTTGAGTTACCTTCAACAGTAACAGAGGTATGTACAATTGGCCACACCGATCTTAGTTATGCCTATGGGAGCTAACATATATGGTTTAGGAGAAGGATGTGATATCAGGATCCCGCTGGGGGTTAGAGTAACCCAAAATGGTGCATGGATTGTTTGAGACACCCAGATGGTGCACTCTAGAATAGTATAGCTAGATATCAATAGTAGAATGTTAAAAAAGAAGAAGATAGGCACTGGAAGCTTGGAAGGGAATGTTAGGCAACCCAAAGAGCCAAGGGATGGAGCACGGGGAGCTAAAAGAAAAAGAATGTCTTGTTGGAGTTTTCAGAATAAAGTGATAGGCATAAACGTTAGCAGGGAAATAAGAAGAGAGTTAATGAACCATTATGAGTAAGATGTGATACATGGATGACAATGGTAGAAAAAACAACAGTATTACAGAGTCTATAGTTGAGGGAAGGAAATGATGAGAGGTGACAGTCCTTGAGACAACAAAAGAGTATAGGCCATAAAGTCGTATCCTCATTTCAAGAAATAATTCCGTGACTATAACCTGATTACCAAAAGGAAAAGTTAGACCCTAGAGTAATAGAAATCAGTATGGACTGATGAACAAGATAAACTACACATGAATTAATGACTGAGTGATTTGATAATAGTTGGCGTCATGAGAATTCCGAGATTGCGTTCTAGCAATAATAGAATGGACGACAGAAGAATAACCCTTAAAGGTCATTCAGGAGGACGCTTCCCCAAAGCATGCAATGTGAGAAAAGTTAAGCTTAAGGGACTATGTGTTCCAGTTACAGTAATTGTCACCCTCGTGAGTAAGGAATTTTGTTATCTTTGGTACATAAAGATTACCACAAGGCGAGTAAGGTTCATCGATGATGTGAAATGACGCCAACAATGAAGAAATAAAACATCTATTAGAGGATCGTCGTAGCACTAAATCTTAGTACTCCCCTAAAGAGGGAAAAATGCGATAAAAATGAAGTGGTTCTAGTAACTATGAAATGGTTCACAATTAAGTGGTTCGAGTAACTATGAAATGGTAAAGGAAAAATGCGATAAAAATGAGAAAGGGATGAGATTGCACTTATTCAAATCCTACATATATGCTACGATTCCAGAACATTATGCAAGCACGACGTCAAGGAAAGGAAGTAAGGGTTCCTGCCCGGGATGTTATGGATAAATAAGGAGCTAGTGTGAGAGGTAAGCTAAGACCAAAGAAGTAACCTAAGAAAGATTAAATGGAATATTGATATGAGAATGGGCCAACGAGTAGTTAGTAGTTGATCCAGGAAGGGCCTAGTTGTGGCTAGACAAGAGGATACAACCAAATCAGCAGATCATGCAAGATAAACATAGTGAACCCCAACATGGTGAATTCATTCTCACAGATGATGATATCGGGATCCTTGACAAATATTCAGATTGGAGTTGGGGTAGTTAAAGGTACCGTATGAGTGTTACAGAAATAAAAGAGAGTGCCACTGAGAAGACAGTCAAAATATCAGTTCAGAAGCAACCCTACAAGCACAAGGGCATGGAAATAAGTAACTACAGATAATTATAGACTAGGAAGGAAATCAAAAGAAAAAATTCCGTCGAGTATACGATGTAATAAGCTCACAACTTTACAAGAGTCAGAAGGTCCTCCCTAAGCACTACAATGAAAGACTAGCTGAGGAAATAAGGAAGAAGGCTTCAATCTAAGCATAGTAACTTGAAGAAGAGATGGTCATGTAAAAGCAGTCTCACTACATTCTTGTATGCACTCCATAAGAAAGTGGCACATACTGTGGCTAATGAACGGAAAGAAAAATCAAAAGTAATATTCGAGATCATAACAGTTGCACGAAGATTCCAGCATGCGTGTGAATTAAGATAAGCTAAATATGCACGCAACAAGGGGCAGAAAGACCAGGAAAGGTAATTGCTTACATTTAAAGAAAGCTGAGAAGGAACGAAAGGAATTATTCGATCGATGATCCAGAGTGAGTTACGTTATGAACACATTTAATATTTCAGAGTATTATCCATGAAGCATATATGTTGACAATCATACAGCTGCAGAAGACTCTGGTATAAGTTAAAAGAAATAATTGAGTCCAGGCCATAGACAAAGGATTGAATTGTTAGGAGATTGTATCATGGATATTCCATAGCGCCCATGAAAGGCTAAAGTAATAATTAATACCATGAGCCGCAAATCAAAAAATATCTTAAGTCTACATAAAGGTTGACCCGAGGGAAGAGGAAACTAAAGAGTTACATCAACTAAGTAAATCAGGAATTTGATTATGGAAGCCATAAAATTATAAAAATCTCGATTGGGAACATAGCGGAATCACTCTTAATATCAGAGGTACAAGAGAGATAGTACAACAACCATATTCTACAAAGGCTCTACGAGAAAGCCAGTTAGAAGAGTACCAGCCTCATAAGAAGTCAATATAAATCTCCCACCGAATTGTGTGTGCACTAGAGGTGCAAGTATTATAGTAGAGCTTCAAGTTGTGGATGTGAATTATACCTATGTGAAAGGGAGGTCATGAAAGAGATAGAAGATATGATGTGAGATTTTAAGGTAAGTAAGGTAAAAGTGAACAACGTACGAGATACTCATGTGCAGAAGGTTGAGAATAATCCATACTTCAGATAGAGGGCTAGAAGCATTGGGATTCAGTATCTAGGAATGATAGTGGTGTCATCAGTCGAATATCTTCCAACCTATGGTTTCTAAATATCGAGAGGTCTAGCTAAGAGAGTAAAGGAGAGTTAGAGACGATATGATGTCTCACTTGATGTTCCAGAATAACACAAGGAAATCTATGGTGCAAGCAAGTTGAAGGAAGGTTGCGAGTAGTATAAGCAGATATGTGTAGGTCGCAAGCTAAAGTATGGTAAAGAGACAAGGTTTTAGGAAGACACAGTGAGGATAAGAAAGGGGGAGTGAGAAAGTAATGAGAATGGATAAGTCTTCGGGATTAAGCCTATGAAAACAAAAGAGATGATGGTTTCTCTAAGTTATAGGAAGTTCAGTATAGCCTGAATGAACTCAAAGGAGTCTAAGACTAATAGCATTTAAAAGAGATGGAATGTTGCCATGGTAGTAGAATGAGGGTGTGATAGTGAAAGATAAAGGATTATGTCTGGGCCTTTGATTGCGTAATGATTTGAAGAAAAAAAAGAGGATATTTCATGAATTGTATAGAATTAAAATACCCACGGTGGGATTCCATGAAATAGGGTTATGGGAGTAAAGTATTTCCCCAGGTGGATTAGTCTAATCATTTCAGATGTTCCTTGATGAGACGTAATCCCTAGTGACAATGTATTATGTAAGAGGTTTCAAGTTATCAGTAGTAGATTGCAGATCGTCATTGAGGTGAATCAACAATGGATGGATAAAATTTACAAAGTATGAGATGAGATTAGGCTGTCATATATAGTCCGTTAAGATGAATAGTAATGAGGATGAATTAAAGGACATAGATTTTTTTATATATATATATATAGGATAAGCAACGAAAGAAACCTGGAGTTTGGTAACAGACCTCAGCAATGATAAATCGAAGTAAGAGTTATGGTATAGTATGACCTACCTATATACAGTAAAATCATGAGCATAGATAACCGGGTCTATAAAATAAGATATAGCAATATTTTATTAAGTTCGACAAAGTACCGAGTGAAGAACTTTAGTAATAACGGGAGAAAAAAGGAGAGAAGAGTCGCATAGGTGCACTTACAAGGACAAAGTCGTACAAACTGTATAATGGAATGTAGAAACATTTAAGATATTGGAAGAATTTTTACCACGAGTCTTTGTGTGAGAAATAAGCCTAAAGGGGGGATACCCTGGCCTTTGGATTTATTCACAAAACAGTTGCCGAGATGGCAAGAAGAGTATTAAAGTATTCGGAAGACATGAGGTATGATAATGATAAGTGCATCAGTCAACATTCGAGGACGAATGTTCCAAAGGGGGGAATGATGTTACACCCCATGTTTTCGTACGTGAAAGTACGCCATAAGTAAATTGATAAAAGCTCGGAAATGAGGTGTTACATCCTGCATCGTACGTTAAAGTTTCGTCGTAAGTTAATCGACGTAAGTTCGGGAATGAGATTATTTTGGGATTATAAGGATTATGCTATTTCAAAAAAAATGATAAGTAAATTCGTGAAGGTGAAAGGGTAAGGGAATCGAAGAAAGTGAGTTTCGTTTAAGTTTGTCAATTGGGATAAAATACGATCCGAACTATAATACCCTACATTTATGGACTATTTCCATACAAGGTACCACATGAACATGATAGTAAGGTGTATAAGATGTGTTAAAAATAAGTAATATTTTAAGTAATTTGAGATAATTCTTAATTATGTGGATAATTGATTAATTATTAGTTATCGAAGATTAATAAGTTAACAATTAATTACAATTTTGGATAAGCTTAATGGATCTTCTCCTCAACGTGGAAGCAATCTAAGTTTAATTTAGTGACTCTTTACTCAAAAAATAAAGTGGTTCATTTAGAGCAATTCTTGGCTAAGTCATCAACTTAGTGGGGCCCACACCCACTAAGGTAAAAGACTTCCCAAAATAACAAAAAGTGATACATATTTTGGCAAGTGGGAAAGACATATTTTACATGGAGAAGCTTTAATCTCCTAGGAGTTCGATATGATTAAAACCTGATAACGTTAGATGCTAAGCTTTAATCTCCATGGACCAGAAAATTTGGATGATAAAAACATTAGATGCTAAAATTTAATATCCATGGACCAGCAATGTTGGATGCCAAGCTTGCTAATGGATTTTTCCCTACTTCGATCCGCGATTACGTGTTTTCGCAAAAGACATGTATTAGAGGAATTGTCAAGAATCGGTTCAGGTATGTTAAGGCTAAGTCCTTCCTTCATTTTTGCATGATCTCGTAACTACATGTGTTAATAAAGAGGCATAAAGAGAAGTTCATACTCCCGAATTTATATACATTATCCTAGTCCCATAAGCTAAAGTATTCTCCCTTATCAGGACTTTATATTCAATTGAGTTATATATATATATATATATATATATATATATAATATAACAATATATTCACCACCATCGAGCTATAATCAGTGGGCAGGCCCCTATTGGGCAACCTTAGATCAGATGGTAAGTTATATACCGAGCCTACTATGGCCGAGCGCCTATGAGCAAGCCTACTATGACAGAGCAGTTATATATATACCGAGCCTTATAGGGTCGGACAACTATTTTACTTACTATATAAAGAGAGTTGAGTCAGTATCAGCAGGTAAGCATATCTTCAGATTATCTTTGACTCCCAATTACTTTCAGTTATTATATTATCAGTTCAGTTTCAACTTTCAGTTATATTATTTCCTTACATACTATGTTCATCTTTTCGTACTAATGTCCCTTTTTCCCGGGGATGCTGCATTTCATGCCTGCAAGTATAGACAATCAGTTTGACGATCGCTCATAGTAGACGAGGTTAGCATTCGGCGAAGGATCGATAAGACTCCACCTCATTCGGAGTGCAACCGAGTCTTATGAGTCATCGTGTCAGGATTTTGCTACAAATTTATGGGTAGGCCGGGACCCTATCCCATTTAACGTCTAATACTCTTAAAGGCTTTGTATACAGAGGTTCATTTTTGTACAGTATGTCAGAGGCCTTGACATCCCATATGTATTCATGTTTTTAGAAAGATGGTTCATTGGTACAGTGCTTTCCCACTTATAGTTATACATTACGAGTTGTGGCCATGTGAACCTAGTTACCTATGATAGTATGATACGAAAGATACATTACGTAGGTACTCGGTCAAGTAAGGTACCGAGTGGCTGTCGTGACCCATCAGTTTGGGTCGTGACAGGAAAGTGGCACCGATATTTTTTAGTCCGAATGACATTATGTTATAAGAGTAACTTTCGTACTTAGTGATGAAGGACATTTTTTCCTAGTCGCCTGGGTCCATCCAAATTTGGTTGTACCCGGAGTAGGAATTGAGAAAGCATAAGGATCTCACGGCCGATTGTCGCATCGATCATACGATCGATGTTTGGCAGACGGAAAGAGTCCTTGGGGCATGCCTTTTTCAAGTCTTTGTAATTTACACACATTCTTAATTTATTCCCCTTTTAAGGAACTACCACTACGTTTTCTAACCAATCTTAATACTTAAACTCCCGGATGGACCCTATTTTAAGGAGTTTAGATACCTCGTCTTTGATGAATGCATGCTTGACTACATCTTTCATGGGCCTCCATTTCTGTTTGACAGGGTGGAACTTTGGGTACAGGCTCAGCTTATGAGTAGTTATCTCTGGCAGAATCCCCGTCATGTCGAGGTAGGACCAAACGAAAAAATCTATGTTAGCTATAAGGAACTTAATGAGCTTTTTCCTGAGCTCGGAACTTAACCCCAAGCCTAGATATACTTTTGATCAGGAAGATGCTCGATCAATACGACTTGATCCAGTTCTTCGACAGTTGATTTCGTGGCGTCGGAATTATCGAGGGCTATAAAAGACCTAGGAACTCCATAGTCATCATCTTCACCTATCCCATGCTTCTCCTGTTCGGGCGGGGCTGGTGTCGATAATTGCTATTTGGTTTCTTCCTTGGCGACCGAACCCAGATCCTTTGGTTTTGAAAGTGCAGATATCAGGACCACCTCCTCGACCGTAAACATCTCCTTTGCAGCCGGTTGTTCTCCGCAAATCATTTTAGTCCCTCCTGGTGTCGAGAATTTCAACTCCTGGTGCAACGTCTAGGGCACTGCTCTCATGTTGTGAATCCATGGCCTCTCGAATAGAGCATTGTACCTCATATCTCCTTCGATCATGTAGAACTTTGTTTCCTGAATGGTTCCAGCGATGTTCACCGATAATCTTATCTCTGCTTTAGTGGTTTCACATGCCATGTTGAATCCATTTAGAACTCGTACTCCAAACACGATTTGGTCTTGTAGACCTAGTTTCTCCACGACCCTCAATCTGATGATATTGGCCGAGCTACCTGGATCAATTAACACAAGCTTAACTCGAGATTTATTTATGAGTACAAATATTACCAGTGCATCGTTGTGCGATTTCACAATGCCTTCAACATCCTCGTCGCTAAAAGATAAGGTTCCTTCTGGCATTTAATCTTGAGTCCATTTTTCTGTTGTGATGGATACTTTGGTGCACTTTAACATTGGTCCTTGGGGGACGTCAACCCCACCGATGATCATGTTGATGACGTGTTGAGGTTCCTCCTACTCGATCCGCTTTTTAGAGTCCATGTTCCTGAAATGGTTTTTGGCTCGATCAGAAATTCTAGGAGATGTCCGTTGTTAAATAACTGGGTTGCTTCCTCTCTCAATTGTCGGAATTCGTCCGTCTTGTGACCGTGAGTGCCATGATATTTACACATTAGGTTGGGGTCCCTTTGTGCTGGATCAAGCTGTAGAGGTCGAGGCCACTTGGTGTCTTTGATGCATCCGATGGCAGATACGATGTCAGCAACATCGACATTGAAGTTGTTCTTTGATAACCTCGGTGCTTCTTGATAAGTAGGGATTTTGACTTCTTATTTTCTCTCTTTTGCTTGCACTTTAGCTAAAAAATGCTTAAAGGTATTCCCGAGAACTAATGAAATGTGCTTTCTTGTAGGAATGTTGGGAATCGAGCCAAAGAATTGAAAATCATACAAACCAGGTCAAATAAATGTACAAGTAGCACGTAAGAAGCATTAGGATGGTCTTATAATTTGGGTACACCTGTCCTAGACGGACCCAACCACTGTGTTGAGGCCCCAAAGTCAAATGAACGTGATGCAAACAAACATACCTACTAGTGATCCGACATGAGGTTATGTCATACTAAGTGTAAATCCTGGGTGTATTGTTCTGACCTGGCTTACCCAAGCGGACAACTCGAGCCGAGAAGGCAACGTACCCGTAACCAAAAGGCCATCCGACTTTTTAACTGATCTGATCATCGTTCTAAATTAGGGTATCACACTTTCAGAAAAGAAGTCACGACAGCGTTCACTTCCCAGAAGATTTAGAAGACTTCGAGAGAGGATGGGTTTCGTAACAGTTTTATATACAGTTCAAGCAATATTAAAGCGGTAAAGAACGACATTTAGCACAGTAGGTTCAGACATGTAAAAAATCAGATAATAAACAAAAGCCAAGTATAACAGTTATTCTAAGCTCGAATTTTGAACCCTAAACCAGAAGTTCTAAGTTCATTTCCCCAGCAGCGTTGCCAGAGCTGTCACACCTTCTTTTTCCTGATGGGATATGGAGTTTTTTCAATTAAACTGACATTATTCGAAATGATATTATATATTTAATTTCAGATTTGCCACTTGAAATAATTATGGTGTCCCAATTCACTGGTTTATGTTAAATCCCAAATCGAGGAAATAGACTTTTATTTATGATCTCCGGATACAGAAGACCGGGTAAGAAATTCTGTTAACTCGGGAAAAGGTGTGAGGCACTTCCGAGTTCTGTGGTTTTAGAACGATCGCTTAATTATTAATAATTAGCATAATTATCTGATTAATTACATATTTAGAACCTATTGTGCATTTTTAACTTTTGGATCGCTTTTAGTATTTGTGAAATTTGTTTGAATAAGTTGCGATGTCGCGCACTCAATAATTTTTGTACACATTGCGGATCGCGCCATGTGACTAGGAGCATGAACAAAATATGAAACATGGACCGCCAACCGGGAAAAATAACTCGCCGGCGATCTCGACTTAACCGGAAAGCATCACTAGCGGCCTCGAAAAGAGCCTGGTCTCAGTAGGGTCGGAGTTGCTTTTTTGTTGGTGGAGCTGTTGCATTGTTGCAGCTTTTGGGGTTTTTTATTGGCTACTTCGATGGCTTAAAATGGTTAAGAAAGTAGTGCTTCAAAGCTAGTTTTTACAACTGAAAAAATGATGTTACAAAGGTGACATTTCAGCTGTGTAAAAGGTGGCTTTAGGGTGATTCAAAGCTGAAGTTTGGGAGTGTTTTGAAGCATGTTAATAGAGTTTTCTCACTGGATTTTTGGAGGAGAAGAATTGGCTTTAATGGGGTTTTATGACTGTGTTTTTCATGGTGTTAACACAGTGAGAGTGAAACCAAGTAAAGAAGAAAGGAAAAAGACATCTAATGCTGTTGCGAAACTTTTCCTTTGTTTTTGCTCGTTTTCTATCCTTTTTGTTCTGTGTGTATTTGTGTAGATAAGGAATAATCTTGAACATGAAAATGACTCATTGGCTCTTGCTTTAATTAATATTTTTTTCTTCTAAGAGTGTAAAATAAAAATACTAGCTAAATATTTTAAAATCAAGTTATTTTTAATTTTCTTAAATAAAACCTATAAAGGTGAAATAAAGCTAAAATATCAAGATTAAACATAAAAGAGTGCTAAAAGGTGATGAAAGGAGTTAAGTATGGTAAAAAATTAAGTGCTCACAGTGATTACTGAGGTAAGCTTCTTGTGCCTATTTATCTTCAATAATGATGTTTTCCCACTGATTTTACACCTAGTTGGTGTGTTTTTCAGGTGAAATTTGGGAGATTAGGGCTAGAGAATTGGAGAGTGAATTTTGGGGATTTGGATGACCATGTGGTGTTGGATTTTGATAAATTTGATATGGTTAGACTCGTGAGTGAATGGGCTTGCGGGTTTTGTCACTTTTGTCGGATTTCGAGACGTGGGCCTAGGGGCCGGGTTTGAGCCAATTTTGGATTTGGCTTATAATTTCATGTTTTCCTTATGGAATTGATTCAATTAGCCTATAATAATTATATTGTACTGCTTGTGGCTAGATTCGGGGCGTTTGGAGATTGATTTGAGGGGAAAAGGTATTTCAGAGTAGGATTTTGCGCGGCTTGAGGTAAATAACAATTCTTAATCTGATTCAGATGGTATGAAACATGATTGTTTGAAGGTGACGCGCATGCTAGGTGACGGGCATATAGGCGTGCACCGTGGGAACTGGGACTTTGTCCATTCCGTGAAGACTATACTTGTTGAATAAGCTTGTTGTTGTCCATGTGCCTTTCCTGTGTTATAGAAACTTGACAGTAAAACATGTTAGAAATCATGCTTAGGCTATGTGTTGGTGCTGTAAAGACCCGCAGTGGTCGTGATACATGTCGAACCTTCCTATTTATAGTTACTTGTACTCAGTCATAGTATTACTTGAATATTATACCTCAGTCTCTGTTATTCCCTGTTGATACATTATATCATTCTGTTTTGGGCTCATTCCCCTTTATTACTGAGGGACGTGAGACTAGAGAGGTTGATGGCTGAGTGAGGCCGAGGGCCTGTTTGTGAGGTATTGATACCATAGCACGTGAGTTGTCCGGGCGGATCATGATATTTATAGTATAGCACGTGAGTTGTCTGTGCGGATTACGATATGATACTATAGCACGTGAGTTGTCTGTGCAGCATGTGAGTTGTCCGTGCGGATTATAGTGCTTGGGCTGTAGGATCCGCTCCGGAGTCTGTAAACCCTCAGTGAGTGCAGTGTTAAGTTCATGGTTAAGTTTCAATGATGACAATAACTTGTTATGCTAAATGTGCAGGACAAACAAAAAGGAAAGATGAAAATATGCCCAGCAAGATCCGAATCTGCAAATAAGGAAAGCCTGAACATGTTGTTACTATAATCAAGGGAAGCAAGATTGATGCTGGATCAAAAATGGCAAGTAAGGAAATAAGGAAGATGGCGCTACTACAATTAAGGGAAGAAAAATTGAATTGCCATCAATCACGACATCTTAGTTTGGAATCATGGATTCTCCAAATCTCAGTAATCCCTCGTTCGTGGCATATTCATCTCCAAAATTCAAGTTGTGACAAGGAATGTCACAAATGAATCTGGGCTCTTCAAAGAGTAAGATTCGAAGAGGCACCCCTTGGGTCAATCCCTCTATCAAAGATATTGTGCCTCTAATTTCGCTGGAGATTCAACGACTTTTTTCTCTATTATAAGAAGATCGATTGTTCAAGAAGATGATCATGCAAATACACAAAATGCATTCCAAATCTTTCTACTTCTTAGTTCAAACACTGTAATTCTTAGTTGTCAGTGTATCAAAATATAGAGAGATCTAGAGTACAAAATAAAGTTGTGTCAACTGCTTAGAACTCAAGTATGCTACCTAATGCTGGTGGTAAACGTGATAAAACCTATTGTAACTTTGTTACCTATTGTAACTTTGTTCAAAGATCTCAAGGGAACCCTTGTAACCTAAGGGAAACTAGATGTAAGTACCACAACGGTACCGAACCAGTATAAATTGATGTGTGCTTTATACTTTCTCTTTACTGCTTTCATTCTCTCTGTTTTGTGATTAGTCAACTAATAATTGTATTAGTCGACTAAATTTTAATTAGCCAACAATTCACTCCCCCCTTCTGTACTTTATATTTGGTATCAGAGCAAGGCTCCCAATATTTGCTTTACCACTAGTGAGAAAAAGATTAATGGGATCCTACACTGTTGTCGGTGCTCTCTTTCAAGAAGGAACCTCTCAGGTTCAACCCCCTTACTTCAATGGTCAGCATTTCTCTCATTGTAAAGTTCACATGGAAACTTATACTATGTCATATGACATCAAAGTATGGCGTGTGATTAAAAAAGGGAAACCTTCCAATTCCTCCCAAGAAGAACGCAAATGGTCAAGTCATCACATCTACTGATCTTTGGATTTGGACGATTATACTGATGTGCAAGCTGATGTTATTACTGTCAATGCAAAAGTAAAAATCTACTGTACAATGCTATCAGTGGAGAAGAATACGAAAATATTTCCAGTTGTAAGACTGCAAAAGGAATGTGAGATAAACTGGAAGTCACTTATGAAGGAACCAACAAGGTAAAAGAGACCAGAATAAATCTTCTGGTTCGAGACTATGAATTATTTCAAATGAAGGATGGAGAATCTGTTGAAGAAATATTTTCTAAGTTCAGCAAAATTCTTGGAGACCTCAAATCATTTGGAAGACCTATTAAAAGTGGTGAACAAGTCAGAAAGATCCTCAGAAGCTTGCCCACAATTTGGCAACCAAAGGTCATCACTTTAGAATGTCAAGATCTAGACAGAATCTCCTAGTGATGAACTCAGAGGTGACTTGATTGCTTTTGAGAAAACACGTCTTGACAGAAAAATTCAAGAGAAGAAGAAAATAGTTGCTTTCAAGGAAACTATGGTTGAACCAGAAAATGAAGATGAAGAAGAAGGAGGAGAACAGCATAACATCGCAATGCTCTCGCAAGTTCTGACCAGCATGATGAAAAGAAACAGAAACTATAGAATAGGTAAGTCTAATTTCAGAAAAGGAAGGGTGAGCAATGAAACAAATAAAAATGATGGAAGATGTTACGAATGTGGAAAGTTCGGACACATTAAAGTTGACTGTCCGGAATTAAAAAAGAAGCTCAGCAGAAATATTAAAAAGAAGAAAGCTTTTGGAACATGGAGTGATGAGGAGGAATCTGATCACGAGGAAATTGCAAATATTTGCTTTATGGCTCTAAGTGACGATGAAGAGTCAGAAGAACTTGGACTAATGGCAGACATCAACGATGAAGAAGATTCGAGATCATATGACTTGCACCAAGATTCTAGCATGTGTGTGAATTAAGATAGGCTAGTATGCACGCAACAAGGGTCATAAAGACCAGGAAAGGTAATTGCTTACATTTAAAGAAAGCTGAGAAGGAATGAAAGGAATTATTCGATCGATGATCCAGAGTGAGTTACGTTATGAACACATTTAATATTTCACAGTATTATCCATGAAGCATATATGATGACAATCATACAGCTGCAGAAGACTCCGGTATAAGTTAAAAGAAATAATTGAGTCCAGGCCATAGACAAAGGATTGAATTTTTAGTAGATTTTATCATGGATATTCCATAGCGCCCATGAAAGGCTAAAGTAATAACTAATACCATGAGCCGCAAATCGAAAAATAGCTTAAGTCTACATAAAGGTTGACCAGAGGGAAGAGGAAACTAAAGAGTTACATCAACTAAGTAAATCAGTAGTCTGATTATGGAACCCATAAAATTGTAAAAATCTCGATTGGGAAAATAGCGGAATCACTCTTAATATCAGAGGTACAAGAGAGATATTGAAACAACCATATTCTATAAAGGCTCTATAGAAAGTCGGTTAGAAGAGTACTAGCCTCATAAGAAGTCAATATGAAGCTCCCACCAGATTGTGTGCGCACTATAAGTGCAAGTATTATAATAGAGCTTCAAGTTGTGGATGTGAATTATACCTATGTGAAAGGGAGGTCATGAAAGAGATAGAAGATATGATGTGAGATTTTCAAGTAAGTAAGGTAAAAGTGAACAACGTACGAGATACTCATGTACAAATGGTTGATAATAATCCATACTTCAGATAGAGGGCTAGAAGCGTTGGGATTCAGTATCTAGGAATGATAGTGGTGTCATCAGACTTCCTGTAATGACCCGGCCGGTAGTTCCGAGAGTTTAGCCTCGTTTCCCCCTCTTATGCTTCATTATATGCGGTTCAGCTTCATTACGTTGTGTTATATTGGTTGGTTCGGGTTAGGAGCGATTTTTGGAGAGAAATGAGACACTTAGTCTCTTATCTTGGTTCAATAGTGGAAAAGTCAACCAGAAATTGGCTTGTTGGTAATCGACCTAAGAATTTAGATTTTATGGTTCAGATAGCTTCATTAGGTGATTTGGGACTTAGGAGTGTGTTCGGAATGTGGTTTTGATGTCCGGTGTAGAATTAGGCTTGAATTGGCGAAAGTTAGTTTTTGGCGATATTCGTTCGGTAGTGGAAAGTAGGCTATCGGGGTTGGAATGGAATTCCAGAAGTTGGATCAGGTTAGTAATGTCATTTTGGATATGTGTTCAATATTTCGGGCCAATCAGATGTGTTTTGGATGGTTTTTGTATCTTTGGTGAAATTTAGAAATTTTAAAGTTCATAGGCTTGAATTTGATGTGATTTTCGTGTTTTTGCGTTGCTTTTGGTGTTTCGAAGGCTCAACTAAGTTTGAATAAGGTTTTGGGATGTGTTGGTATGTTTGGTTGAGGTCCCGAGGGCCTCGGGTGTATTTCGGATGCTCAAACGGGCACTTTTGGTCCTTGGGAGATTGCTGGTTTTCTGGTGTTTTAGCAGCAGTGGATTGTTCACTGCGATCGCATGGATTCAACCCCAATCGCGTAGAGTAAAATATTGAGGCAGGCAGATTTGTTCTATGCGATCACATAATAAGGTCTACGATCGCAAAGGTTGGGCAGCCTTGAGCAGTGCGGTCGTGTGGCTCCTTGTATGATCGCATAGGTGTTCTGACGCACGTGTGTGGGATGGATGTTTGAGCTATGTGATGTGTCGGTATGCGAACGCTTAGAGTGGGGTGGAATGTGCATTGTGATCGCATGGCTGGAGTCGTGATCGCACTGAAGGAAATTATAGTGATGGGCAGAATGTTTTAAATAGCCCTTTCTTACGAATTTTAGTCTATTTTTCTCTATTGTTAAACAGGTTTGGAGCTCTTTGAGAGGGTTTGAAGAGTAAATCAAAGGGAATCACTTGGAGGTAAGAATTTCTACTTCATAACTCGATTCTATGTCATTTTCTAAGTAATTATACCGGAAATTTGTTGGATTTAAACCCAAAATTGGGGAGGTTAAGTGCATGAGAATTGGAAATTTCTTTTGAGGATTTGAGTGGGAAATTGTTGTTCGATTTTGGTGTTCTTGGTATGCATAGATTCGTGGGAGGATGAGGATTCTAGTGGTGTAAATTTTACAGAATTTCGAGACATGGGCCCGGGGCTCGGGTTTGGCCAAATTTCGAGAATAGTGTCTAAATTGATAGTTTTCGATTGGGTTTTGTTCCTTTAGCGTATATTTATGACGTTAATCTGGTTTTGGTTAGATTCAGAGCATTTGGGAGACAACTCGAGGGGAAAGAGCATCGCAGAGTAGCTTTTGGGCTATTTTGAGGTAAGTAACGATTGTAACTCTAAACATGAGGGTATGAAACCCTGGTATTTGATATTGTTTTGGTAAATGAGGTGACGCACATGCTAGGTAACGAGTGTGTGGGCGTGCACCGATAGGAATTGTGACCTGATCCACCCCGTAGCGACTATTAAGCCGCATATTTGAGTTGAAACCTTTAGACATCCTGTATTTCAGAAGTTTATACTTGTTTATGGGCTGTGATCCATGTTTGGGGCCTTGTGCCGACCTGTTTAGACCCTCAGAGGTACTTTTACACTATTCTCACACTATCCTGATAGAACATCTGTGAACTCAGTCATGTTTACCACTTGTTGTTATTTTCACTGTTATCACACTGCTTTGAAACTCTGAGAAGTATTTCGGGCTGAGTTCCGTGAGTTGAGATAAATTGCCCGAGTGGCTTGTGAGGATGAATGACTGAGGCCGAGCGTCGAGTATGTGAGGATAGTTATGGATCGGGCTGCATGCCGCATCAATATATATGATATATATTACATATGGATTGGGCTGCACGCCGCAACAATATATGTATATTATATATATGGACCGGGATGCACGTTGCAGCAATATATATGTATTATATATAGATCGGGCTGCACGTTGTAGAAATATACATTATATATGGATCGGGCTGCACGCCGCAACAATGTATATATTGGATCAGGCTGCACGTCGCAGCAATATAGTGCTTGGGCTGAAAGAGCCCCTCCAGGAGTCTGTACACCCCAATGAGCGCAGTCGACTATTATATAGATCGGGCTGCACGTCGCAGCGTATGTTATATGGATCGGGTTGCACACCGCAACGTATGTTATATGGATCGGGCTGCACACAGCAGCGATATACATTATATATGGATCGGGCTGCGCGCTGTAGAAATATATATGTATATATATACATATTGGATCAGGCTGCACGTCGCAGTAGTTGTTATATGGTACCTGATGAGTGAGAGTGTTGAGTGTGAGCATTGATTTATGAGAGTAGAGTCACGAGTGACTAAGAGGTTTGCCCGAGAGGCTTTATTGTGAGCGACACTGTGCCGGAGTGGCGGATATTTTATGAAACTACTATTTTCACTATTCTTTACACTGAGCCTATTTGATAAATGTTGACTAATGTTTCATACAAGTTTAAAAAGGGAAAAGTGGAGTTGTGTAAAATCTTTGGTAAATGTGGACTCTTGACTTGATCTATTACCTTTACTGGTACTTATTTTATGAAACTATAAAGTTTAAATGCTCGTCACTGCACTCATGTTTTTAGATACTTTGGTTACTTACTGAGTTGGCGTACTCACGTTACTCCCTGCACCTTGTGTGCAGATTCAGGTACCGGGATAGAGTGATAGATAAGCTACCCCATTTGGATCATTGTTCGGAGATTGCGAGGTAGTTGCTCGGCGTCCGCAACCTACTCTGTCATCTTACTTTACATTCCCAAACTTGTTATAGTAAGGATTTTTATTAGACTGTATCACCTCTTAGATGCTCATGACGGTTGACTCTAGATGTTGGGGCTGTGTTTAGATGTTCTAATCATTTTTATTATTTTGAAATGCTTAAGAAACAGAATTATTATGAAAATTCGGACATTTGATGTATTAAATGGGAAATCATTATGTTATTTTCAGTGAATTGGCTAGCCTAGTATCACGATAAGCGCCATCACGGCCAGTTAGGGTTTGGATCGTGAGAAGTTGGTATCAGAGCGCTAGGTTACATAGGACTCAACGGTCATGAGAAGGTTTAGTAGAGTCTTGCAGATCGGTACGGAGACGTCTGTACTTATCTTCGAGAGGCTGCAGAACCCTTAGGAAAATCCCATATTCTTGAATTCTTGTCGCGCGAATCCATTTTATTCATCCAAGAGCGTAACTCTTGAATTTTCCTTCCATGTATTCGAACGTGCGAGAGCGCTTGGTATCAGTTGTGCATCGGCGGCTTGTGATTTTCAGAGGTGAGGTGCGAGAGGCAATTTTAGCATGTTGATAATGGGCCAGTCTGGAGGACTTGAGGCCGGATTTTATTATGTGGCTTGAGCGCTGAGATTTCGATTGTGTGAGCCGTGCATTTGGGAGTTATATGCCTGATCACGCTCAACTATGTCTTGTAGAAGACTAAGCGGGCGTTGCAAATATAATCCTG